>CAOLHI010002285.1:0-273194 GCA_948474755.1 Ctenosaura bakeri
CACTGCTTGCCATCAGCTTGATGTTGTTGTGTTAGCGTGACAGCACCTTGTCATTTAGAGAATACGCATGCCTCTGGCTTTTATCTGATAGGTTAGGGACTGGAGCACTGTCAGAAGGCGGATATGGTTGAAAAGTGGAACCCATGTGCGGCCGGGAACATGAAGGACTTGTGGGGGCTCGCTTGGGACCGACTGCACCTTGTAAAGTCTTTCAGCTGACTTGGGGCCTTTTCCTCCTCTCTGAGCTTGCTTTGCAAGCAGCCCATGCGTGGCCCCAAGTGACCCTCCGTAGGCAAGAAGAACTGACGGAAGCCCACTGTTTCGACGCTTGCAATACAGACACGTTCTGTGAATTCGACCAGGGGATCTGCTTTTTCTACAGGCGAGACTTGGGACCACATGCATGCGCGAGCAGTCCAGAGAAAATCTCTGCAGGCAAGAATGGATGAAAGAACGGACCCCCACCTCGAATTAATGGAACTCGTCCTTAATTTGGAAGTGCCGAAAGAGCAAGTCATCAGATAACAGGCTTTCAAAAGGCTGGGGCTCCTTGGCTCAAATTTGGTGGCCCGGAGAATGGAAATAGGGGTCGATACCCACATGGGAATGCCGGCGGCATAGCAGTGAACTGGGAAAGACCAACAGCGGCCAAATTTGTGAAGAGGAATTGTGTGGATTGTGACTGAAAAGTCTAAGGCGGAAGGGGGGTTGGCCATAGTTCAGACTGTGTATCCTTGCCGGTGCTGCAAATGTGCTTGGAGCAGATAATCTGAATCAGTTATAAATTATGACAGTCAACTGACTTAGCTTAAATTGTACTGCTGGTTCTAGCCAGATGTCTGGAGTTAGGGAGCCAACATGGTGGATGCTGTGGGAGCATTTCCTCTCCCTGCAGTCTCAGCTGATATTTTTCTGCATTGCTTGCATTCACCAAGATGTGTTGGGCTACAATTTCTACCATTCCTATCCACCCGCCCTGATGGAGGGTGCCAAGTTGAGTGGCCTCGGGCTTGCCCATTGTCATGCTTCTTTGCTGGCCTAAAAGATGATGGTCGTTTACCAGTCCTGCTCTTGTGTATGGCATGAACCCGGAGCGCAAGCAGAGAGCAGGGACTGGAATACCCAGGACTGGCTGGGCTGGACTGAACTGTGTTGGATTCAAACCATAGGAATAGAGATTTCACTTAAGGTCAGGAAGAACTTCCTGACGGCAAGAGCGATTCAGCAGTGGAATCTGCTCTCAGTGGAGTGTGGTGGACTCTCCTGCTTTGGAGGTTTTTAAACAGAGGCTGGATGGCCGTTTGCTGGGGGTGCTTTGAGTGTGTGTTCCTGCATGGCAGAATGGGGTTGGACTCATAGACTCGTGGAATCCTAGAGTTGGAAGAGAGCCCAGGGGCCATTTAGTCCAACCCCTTTCTGCCATGCAGGAACCCACATCAAAGCACTCCCAATAGATGGCCATCCCGCCTCTGCTTAAAAACCTCCAAAGAAGGAGATTCAACCATTCTCCATTGAGGCAACGTATTCCACTGCCAGACATTGACTGTCAGGAAATTCTTCCTGAGGTTCAGGTGGAATCTCCTTTCCTGCAGCTTGAATCCATTGCTCCTTGTCCTAGTCTCTGGAGCAGCAGAAAACAAACCCACTCCCTCCTCGACATGACATCCCTTCACATATTTAAACATGGCTATCATGTCCTCTCTTAACCTTCTCTTCTGCAGACTAAACACAGCCAGCTCCCTAAGCCGCTCCTCATAGGGCTTCATGGCTTCCAGACCCTTCACCATTTTGGTTGCCCTCATCTGGACACGTTCCAGCTTGTCGATATCCTTCTGTGCCCAGAACTGGACACAGGATTCCAGATGAGGCCTGACCAATGTAGAATAGAGTGGTACCATTACCTCCCTCGATCTAGAGACCATACTCCTATGGATGCAAACAAGAATCGCATTGGCTTTCTTGGCTGCTGCATCACACTGCTGACTCATGTTCATCTTGTGGTCCACCAAGACTCCCAGATCCTTTTCACGTGTACTGTTCGTGAGCATCCCCCAAGAAGACCCTTTCCCATCTCCCAAGCAACGTCTGTGAAGGTGGGCCAGAGCAGGTTTCAAAATCTGGGCTGTCTTATGTGGGAGAATATGCTCCTTGCAGAGTGTGGTTGGCCTCTGTGGGAAAGGATAAGGTATCTTTTTGAAGATTGCAAGCCCGTTTAGGAAGATAATATGTGTTATGTATAATTCGGTTTGGCATAAAATTATTATTTCGAAAGGGCAAGACACTGCAGTCATAACATTAGGTTTTTATCTTCTGTGAAAACTGAGTTCTTTAAATAGGAATAATAAATATCTATAGTCCAATATGCTTCTTCTCTTTACGTTTCTGGATGGTGTTTGAAGAGTCTTTTTTTTTTTTAATTTCTGTATACATTTTCAAAATCTATCTGCCGTTTTTATTAGGATTCAGGGAGCCAATTTTATAAGAGAGGTGTACTTGCTCTATTTGATAGCAGCTATATTTTCTTTGGATCCGAGTGTAAACTGTACATTAAAATTTGAAAGCAGCAGGGAAACCAAAGAAAGAAAGAACGAAAGAACGAAAGAAGGAAAACACATGCTTGCAGCTGTATTGAATCCCTGAAAAAATAAAAAAATAAATAGATGACATTCTGTATTCATTTAATTCATATATATTTAAAATATACATATTAAATAAAGATTTAATTAACAAAAATGCACCCTTGATTTATGGAACTCCATTCCTGTCCTACCCTTCTTCTTCCTCTCCAGGGCTGTTTCCGCACTACACTGTTATAGTGCTATTATTCCACTTTCAACCTCCCATGGAATCGTGGGACTTGCAGTTGAGGGAGGGGCCTTTAGGCTTCTCGGCAGAGAGCTCTTTGGCCTTAGGAAACTATAAATCGCAGAAGTCCACAGGATGCTGAAAGCGGAATAATAGCACTATAACAGTGTCGTGTGGAAATGGTCGTAAATGAGACACACACCCTGAACAGATGACATCTTATCTGATTTTGGAAGCTGGGCAGGGTCAAGCCTGGTCTATACTCGGATGGGAGACCACCAGGGTATACCAGGTCCGATAGAATCCTCTCTGAACCCCTGCTTGAGGGCTTCACGGGGGACAGAGTGGAGAAGTAGAGATCTGGGGCTTCAAGTGGCCAGCCAAGTGTGCCAATGTGTTCCCCTCTCAGCAGTTTTGGAAGCTGCTTTGGTTTTGGAAAGATGGGGGGGTGGCCCCCAGGGAACTGGAAAATAAGCCATAGATGGCCCTGTACTCTTTCCAAAGGGGCTGATGCAGCAGGCCTCATATCCTTTCATAGGTCTGTCACTGGCAAGATGGACCTTTAGTCTGATCCAGTAGGCACTTCCTAAGGCCGTGACTAGTGCTGGAACAAATCCAGAGGAGGGCAACCAAAATGGTGAAAGGTCTGGAAACCAAGCTCTGTGAAGAGCAGCTTAGGGAGCTAGGTATGTTAAGCCTGAAGAAGAGAAGACTGAGAGGTGGCATGACAGCCATGTCATGTTGAAGGTGGAGCAAGCTTGTTTTCTGCTGCTCCAGAGACCAGGACACGGAGCAGTGGATTCAAACTCCAGGAAAAGAGATTTCACCTAAACCTCAGGAACAACTTCCAGATGATAAAAGCCATTTGACAGTGGAATGGACCACAGTCAATTGCTTTCATATAGGTGTGACCCCTAGGAGCTTCTAAATTTCACCATCATCATCATCACTATCTTTTATTGCAGTTCACAAACCATGAGGCACATCACTATCCTTTAGGTACATTTACATTTAAAATACATTTGGATCATTAAAATACATTTACCTTTTACATCATTAAAATACATTTATGTTTAAAATACATTTATGTCATTACAGAACATTTATTTATTTAAAATACACTAAAAACTGAATTGCAATACTTAATAACTTACAGGAATTCCATTAATACACATTTCTTAGAGATCTATCTATCTATCTGTCTGTCTATCTATCTATCTATCTATCTATCTATCTATCTATCTGTCTGTCTGTATATCTATCTATCTATCTATCTATCTATCATCTGAGAGGAAGTTAAATTGTGTAAATTGTATCAGTCATACTCATCATAGTCAATCACTTGTAATTAAGTAACTGTCACTTCATAACAAAGGGAGCCTGGGTTACTGTAGCATTTGCAGAATTGTTTTACAGTAGTTTGCAGCTGATACAAAGAATTTTGCTACTTCCTCAGTTACCCTTTTATCACTTTAAACTTATGGTTAACAAGTTCCTTAAAAGTAGTTAGTTACAATTTTAGTTCTGATCCAAAATAGTAATCATAAAATCATTACAAAATTACTTTTAAAAAGTAACTCTACTTTTTCCTTTTTTTTTTTTTTTTTTGGCATGGAGCTTAAATAGATACTTTAAGTTAGCTTTTTAAAACAGAAAACCATCTGAGTACTGTAAGCTGATGGTGTGGAGTACAGAGCACATCACTGCATGTCTTCCTCATAGGCACTTCCATGCTCAGAACAGAGGACAAGGCAGGACCCGAATTTCTTGAGGTCTCTTCTCTTCCACGAATTTCTAATGTGATCACAGCCCTATAAGAACAACAACAAGAGGAAAGTAATGGTACCACTCTATTCTGGTTTGGTGAGACCGCATCTGGAATCCTGTGTCCAGTTTCAAGAAGGGTATTGACAAGCTGGAGGGTGTCCAGAGGACCAAAATGGTGGAGGGTCTGGAAGCCATGAAGCCCTATGAGGAGCGGCTTAGGGAGCTGGGGATGTTTAGTTTGCAGGAGAGAAGGTTAGGAGGGGACATGATAGCCATGTTTAAATATTTGAAGGGATGTCATGTTGAAGATGGAGCAAGCTTGTTTTCTGCTGCTCCAGAGACCAGGACAAGGAGCAATAGAGTCAAACTACAGGAAAAGTTTCCACCTGAACCTCAGGAAGAACTTCCTGATGGTCAGAGCTGTCTGGCAGTGGAATCTGCTTCCTCCATGGAGTGTGGTGGAGTTTCCTTCTTTGGAGGTTTTTAAGCAGAGGCTGGATGGCCAACTGCTGAGTGTGCTTTGATGTGGGTTCCTGCATGGTAGAATGGGTTTGGACTGGATGGCCCCTGGGGTCTCTTCCAACTCTGTGATTCTGTGATTCTATGAGTCCAACCCCATTTTGCCATTTAGGAACACACACAAAGCACCCCCAAATAAGTGAAGTTATTGGTCGTGTGGTTACAGCCACAGTGTAGAATCACAGAATCATAAGAGCTGGGAAAGTTTCCAGTATCCATCTAGTTCAGCCCCCTGCCATGCAGCCGAAGCAAAGAAGGTCGTCCAACCTCTGTTTCAAGATCTCCAAAGATACCAGCCTCCGAGGCTGTCTGTCTCACTGTCGCATCCCTCTTCCAGTAAAAGAGCTCTTTCTAATGTTTCAGTGGAATCTCTTTTTTTGTAATCTGAGCCCACTGGTTTGTGTTCGAGTTTCTGGAGCCGCGATAGAAACAAAGAGAAGTGTGCCTAACCTATACCCAATGGATGTTTTTGGAGCATCAGAAAACAAATTTGTTCCATCTGCTACACCGGATCCCTTCAGATATTTAAAGACAGCTATTTTAACATGACCCTGTATTTCTTTCCTCCTTTCCCCTTTGTTCTCCCATTGCAAAAAACTGAGTTCAAAGTGCAAAAGGGGTCTTAACTCAGAAGCAAGGAGAGGAGAGACTGGAATCCTGTCCTTCCCAGTAGGTTCAGGCAAAAGTACCTGTATTTGCTGGCATATAAGATGCACCAGTGTATAAAATGCACCCTATTTATGCACTGGCAAATACTATTTCTTGGCGTATGAGACACACCGGCGTATAAGATGCGCCCCATTTTCAAACAGTATTTTTCAGGGGGGAAAAGTGAGTCTTATGCGCCATCAAGTACAGTAAACTGCTGGAGCCTCTCCTAGCTTCTTTCTTCTCCCTCATTAGTACGAGCCATTCCCCCGTTGAATGGCTCATATAGTAAAGTAAAGAAGCTTTTCCTAAAGTTTAGGTGGAATCTCTTTGCTTTCTTTGTTTTATGTTCTGGTCTCTGGAGTAGCAGAAAACAATTGCCACCACCTTGCCTCTCAGTTTTTTCTTCTCAATCCAAAAGGACCCACCGCCCTAACCTGTTCGTCATAGGGCTTAGTCTGCAGCGTAATGGTTAAGCTTTCTTGATAGGAAAAATAACTACTCTAATTATAAAGTAACTCCTTCCTTCCAAGCTCTGGTCCTACATAACCCCCTTGTCATGCTTCCTCTGTCACTCTTTTTAGTGAAATTATTTTGACTAGGGAAACGTGTACATTTTGTCCACTTGAAGCTTCGCTCCTCTGCTTGGCCCTTTTTCTTTCTTTCTTTCTTTCTTTCTTTCTTTTTTTCTTTCTTTCTTTCTTTCTTTCTTTCAAGCTGCCGCACCATCAGATTTCTCCAAATTTTGCAGCCTGGTGATCACCTGCCATGTGGATTTGACATTTTAGTTTTGGAAAGCAAGTGAAGGGAAGGTGTCCCCTTTTGTTATTTGGCACTGTAGCCGTTGACAGTGTCCACGATCCTTATCCAGAGCCAAGGTGTATTCTGAAACCTTTTTGGCTTTAACAGCCTTTTCTGATAAGGCGCCGGTTTTAAATTCCACTTATTTTCCAGGGTGGAAAAGGTAGAAGCCTCCATGGCCATATCTGGGTCACATGGAACTGTGCTGGGTGATTTTAATCTAGATACTGGCCTGAGGAGTCGACAGACAAACTTCTGTTGTCAGGTCAGGTCTGTGTTCTTCTCCTTACCCCCTTTTCTTTATCTTTCCAAAGGCGTTTCTACTTTTATTCCATTTTAATTTCGTATTTGGGTCCTCTCTCTCCTCCAAGGAGCACAAGAACTACGTGCTTTGTGCTCCTTTTATTCCTGCAAGCAAGCAAGCAGAGTTGATTAGCCAGAGATAGAAAGAATAAGGTCATTTCCGCACTACATTGTTATAGTGCTATTATTCCACTTTCAGCATCCTGTGGAGTCCTGGGGTTTGCAGTTTAGGGAGGCTCATTTAGAATTCTCAGCCAGAGACCTCTTGGGTCACAGTAAACTATAAACACCAGAATTCCTCAGGATGTAGAAAGTGGAATAATAGCACTATAACAGAAACGGCCAAATAAAAGGACTGGCTCATGTTTGGGAGCTGAAACCAATGGCAAAGAAGGGATTTCAACCTTGGATTTAGGATTCACTTTCATTCCAGTCCCAAGTCGGTCTAAGTGAGGCTCCTGTCTGAGATTTGGAGCTCTTTCACAAGCCCAAATATCTTAATTTTCCTCTATAGCCCCTCTCCAAATGGTGACAGGAAGGAATGTCTCATCACTCCCTATTGCCATTTTGAAAGGAACTGCAGAAGTTTTTGTGGACAGCATGAATTTCTGGGGTGCTTGCAGAGGGTGGAATGGGTATATTGACATCCTGTCACACATTTGGGGAACTTTCTGTATCATTTGGAGAAAATATTGCCTGAAGATTGTGCCATTAAAAAAAAAAAAGGGTGAGCAACTGGCGTGTGGCTTCAGGGACCACAAAAGTGGGTTCCAGGGTTTCCATGCTGTCCCTCCGCACATTTTGTCCACCCCAAGGTAAGTGGATGAACAATCTGATTTCATAGATGTTTCCCCCAGCACCTAAAACCTTAGATCTGCCTGGAAAATCTCTTTGTTGAGCAGTATGGTGGTCAGAGTACTGGTAAAGCAAACTTGGCTTCCGTCATCCATGCCGGATTCCATAGGATGGAGCCTTGAGAGTTAAAGTGGCGTGACACTGGTACAACTTTACAGTGTAGACAGTGTTTCAGGCACGGAAGGATGCTTGTTATTGCCACCCTGATTTTTTTTGCGGAGGAAACTGTGGATCAATCCTGGACCTCTTGTCCGGGCAAATCTTGTGCTAAAAGCTTAGCTTGGAAACTTCAGCATCGGCACAGAGACATTAACACTGAATTAGTAAAGAATTTTAATCGGTTGGCATTCTGATATTAAGGAAACTTGGTAAAATTGATTTCATGAATTAGTGAGTTAAATCTTTAAAGTGACTACCAATATTTTAGCAAGAAGCAGCATTCAGTTTTAAAAGGTCATTGTTTAATTATTAAAATAACAAACTATACAATTGTTGAAAAAAATTAATGGATTAGTGATATTTTTTTAACAAGTTATGTCAAACTCTGCCTTGAAGTAGAGCTGCTTCATGATTCAGATTCTTGGTCCATCCAGCGAGGGCAGATTGTCTTCTGTCTATCTATCCATCTATCTGTCTTTCTTTCTTCCTTCATCCCATTGTATGTGTGTATGTTCCTTTGGGTCACCTATGGAGACCCCATCATTTCCTAGGGTTTTCTTAGGCAAGGACTACTCGGAGGTGGTTCTGCTAGTTCCTTCCTCTGAAATAGAGCCTACAGTTCCTGGTATTTGTTAGTAGTCTCCCATCCACGTACTAACCAAGGCTGACCCTGCTTAGCTTCCAAGATCAGATGGGATCTGGTCCCTTTAGGGTATTTAGGCTGTTCTTCATCACATAGAGCCACCATTTTTTTAAAAAAAAAGGATTTCTTCCACTGATTTACAGTTGGCACTCCACATTCGCTAGGGGTAGGGGCTCAGGACGTCCACGAAAGTAGAATAATTGCAAATATCAAAATGCATGTACGGATGTGTGTCTGTCTGTCTGTCTGAGGGACGGAGACCAAGGCATGTGGGGGATCAGGGAAAAAGAGAGAAGGGAGATGGCTTGGCATGGTGGGCCTGTGTTTCCTCTCTCTCATCCGTCTCCTTCCTTAGATGTGAGGAGCATCAAGAGAGGGTTTGTGGTGCCGAGAAATTGGGCTGGGAGCTGTCCTTAGCTGGCAAGGCAGTGGCTAGTGGAGAAGGAGGAAGACGAGAGTTGGGTTTTTAAAGGGCTGCGTGGCCTGATTGGAGCCACGCAGTAGAAAGGTTCCCCCCATGAAAGAAGGTGGAGGGTAGGCGTTGGAGAAACCGTGGAATAACCAAATCTGTGATAGTCAACCCTGCAAACATGGAGGGCTGACTGTATTTTCCATGTTGGTATGTTGGTCAGCTGCACATGTATAAAATTACAAGCAATGCAGCTATTTGGAATTAATTGCATGTATTCCTCGGTTAACCAGGTAGCATTCCCAGGTATGACTTATAGAATCATAGAATCCTAGAGTTGGAAGGGACCCCCGGGGCCATCCAGTCCAACCCCCTGCTGTGCAGGAAGACCCATCAAAGTACTCCTGACAGATGGCCATCCAGCCTCTGCTTAAAAACCCCTAAAGAAGGAGCCTCCACTACACTCCGAGGCAGCCGATTCCACTGCCAGACAGCTCTGACCGTCAGGAAGTTATTCCTGAGGTTCAGGTGGAATCTCCTTTCCTGCAGCTTGAATCCATTGCTCCTTGTCCTAGTCTCTGGAGCAGCAAAAAACAAGCCCTCTCCCTCCCCCAACAGGACATCCCTTCAAATATTTAAACATGGCTCTGATGTCCCCTCTTAACCTTCTCTTCTGCAGACTAAACATCCCCAGCTCCCTAAACCGTTCCTCATAGGGCTTCCAGACCTTTCACCATTTTGGTCACCCTCCTCTGGACTTGCTCCAGCTTCTCGATATCCTTCTTGAATTGAGGTGCCCAGAACTGGACACAGGATTCCAGATGAGACCTAACCAATGCAGAATAGAGTGGTACCATTACCTCGCTCGATCTAGACACCATCTTCCTGTTGATGCAACCAAAAATTGCTTCTTTAACATCTTTTTATTCAGGCAGGTATTTTGGCAAAGTAATGCCCCAAAGGTACCAGATTCTGTTTGACCTTTGAAACAAAGCAGGGTTAGCCCTGGTTGGTGCTTAGATGGGAGACCACCAACATATACCATGTACAGTAGGCTGTATTTCGGAGGAAGGAACTGGCAAATCACCCTTGAGTATTCTTAGCCTAATAAAACACTGTGAAATTTGTGGGGTTGTCGTAAGTGAACTGAAGGTACTCACACGCTGGTCTCTGTCCTTTTTTTTACCCCATGGTCTGATATTCTTTCAAGTTGTTTGGAATTCAGTTGTGGTATTAATGTGATGATTGCCTGTCAATATGAACTTGGTTGTCATTTAATTTAATCTGCCTCTTCTTAAAAAAAACAAACAACAAAACCAGGCTATCTTGAGTCTAGGGAAAAAGTGGGATATAAGAAAAGTAGATTTTTAAAAAAATTGAGAAGCAGTGGGGAAAACATTTAATCAATAATTATAGACAGGGTGACCTGGGCTGTGATCTTTAGTATTAAAACTGGAATGTTTTGTTTCCCTCTTTTAAGTCTGAATTGCTAGGATAAGCTAGTTGCAGGAGAAGTCATCGATAGTCTTTCATTTGTTGCTGCATTCTGTGCCTGGAAAGGACACTGCGGGCCTTTCCATACCACATAACTATTGCACTATGATTCCGCTTTAACTATCACGGCTGCCTCCTATGGAATCCTGGGATTTGTAGTCTCAGGAGGTCCTGGAGCTCTCTGGCTGAGACGGCTAAATATCCCTCCCTAAACTGCAAAACCCATGGTTCCATAGAACAGAACCATGGCAGTTAAAGTGGAATCATAGTGCAATAATTACATAGCACAGAAAGCCCCTGAGATTCTTTCTTACGATTACTCCATTGCCTGCCAAGAAAAATGTGAATTATGGAAGATAGCTGTGTCATGAAAATCTCACCACATGGGGATGTGCCTATTTCAATTTCTGCATGATTCGGGGGAGAGAAGTGGAGTTCAGACAGAGTTTTGAAAAGTCACTTTTTAGTATTAAATCCTAGAATCCCCCCAGCCAGCGTAACCACTAGCCAGTGACCCTGTTGACCATGAGATTACTTTTTTTGATCAGCTCCCAAAATCCTTCAGCCAGGATGGCTGCTGGCTGTCAGGATGGGGGGATTCTGGGAGTTGATAATAAAAAGTAACTTTTCTAAGCTCTGAGTAGAGGACACAGACATCTTTCTGTGCTCCCCTCCACTCCTATATGTTATCTTATGGCCCAATTGCTAGCTATTTCAGCTACTCCATGCTTCTCTCTTGGTCCATCTTAATACGTGTGTGTTTTCCTCTCTCCATCATCCTCACTTGCTGTTTCTATTACAAATAGGCCAAACATTTTTCACATCCAGGCGATACGGCACAGTTAAGGCTGAGAGGACCACAGGGCTATTAATACAAACCTGGCAGCGGCTGCTGGGGGCTGGCGACCTTCAGCGAGACATTAAACATTTATTAAAACCCTTAGAATTAGCGTTGAGTTGTATTGATTAAAAGGGAATACAGACCAAGAGGGCTGCCCAGCTGGTGCTGAGGAAGCTGCGGCGAAGAGCAGAGAAAACCTTCCAGCGATTCCCTCTGTTTCTTGGCCACCGTGCCAGCTTTGGTTTCCTTTTTGGAAGGGGCGCTCTCAGGCAAAATGCCTCTCTCAGCTTCCCTCTTTGATCGGGTTATTCTCCTCGCCACTGCCAGTGCTTCCAAATTGTTCTCCCTCTCCAGTTTGGACCACTTTTCTGACTGCACTGCAGCGCTCTCCGTTGGGCAGGGACTGTTCCAATTTGTCCTTCCATCTACCCGTCCATCCACCCGTCCACCCACCTGTCCGTCCATCCGTCCATCCTTCCATGCATGCATGCATCCATCCATCCATTCATCCATCCGTCCGTCCATCCATCCATCCATCCATCCATCCATCCATTATATTTGTACATCTCCTTTTCTTCCAGAATGGGATCCAAGGTGGCTTCCAAAAATACGTTAAAGACATTAAAAACATTGAAAACAATTAAAAACATATAAAACCCATAGCAATCTGTAAAACAGGTATGAAAAGCTCTCCAGCTCACATAAAAGCTTGCTTAAAGAGAAATGTCTTGTGGCAAAAGGAGAGCAGGGAGGAGGCTGGCCAGCCTCTCATGGAAGAATGTTCCACGGGGTGGGAGCAGCCACCGAGAAGGCCCTGTTTCCCGTGTCCTCACCAGGCATGCCTGGGATGGTGGCAGGACCGAGAGAAAGCCTTCTCCTGCAGATCTCAGGGCTCTAGCAGATTTGTACAGAGAGATACGGTCTTTCAAATATTGTGTTTGCCAGTGTATTAGATGCACCGGCATATAAGACGCACCCCATTTTTCAAGGAGTATTTTCCAGGAATTTTTTTTTTAGTACCCCGACGAGGCAAAATGCACAGAAAAGGAGGGGTAGATAAGGAGTGCTACACCAGGCTTCCCCCACCTCCTTATTTTTGCTAGCAAGGAGAACTCCTTTCACTCCCCATTCCTTCTGTATGCATTTAGCGTTACCCGTATTTGCCAATGTATAAAATGCACCCCATTTTCAGAGGGTATTTTTTTCCCCCAAAGTGCGTCTTACACACCAGCAAATACAGTAGTCCAGACCTAAGCTGTATGGAGTTTTATAGCTCATGAGCAGCACTTCAAATTGTGCCTGGAAACAAGTAGTGAAACTTCTGTCCCATTTTCTCAGCTGCTTTTAAAATGTCCCGGTCTCCTCTTTCTTCCTCCCACTATTTCTGTTGGTGCCAAATTAATCCAAACTGCAAAAGTAGTTTGCACTCAGTTCACTTGGCATGGGGGAAAAAGAGAAGGGAGTGGAAAATTCTTCTTCCCAGGATTTTCAGGCAAAAGCAAACTGCTGCAACCTTTCCCATTCTTTGTCAATCATAACTTTTGCCATCTTGGCCACACCCTGATGTTGCATGGTCCTACGTTTCCCAGTTTTTGCCTGTGAAATGTTGGAGAGCGTGCTCTGACAACCACACCACACTGGCAATGTGCAATGTGCATGGTTTTTCCTGTGTTTACATTTCAGTTTATTGTATTTTATTTTGAATGCTTCCACTTTTTGTGTATCAGGTCCGTTCTCCATCCATCCTTGAACCTGGGAGCTTTTGATTTTTTTTCTTCCTTTTTGATCAGTAGAATTTCAGAACCACTTTGCATTGCCTATCTGGCTTGCTGTTGCCGTCTTGAAGTAGCTGCCCGCGTCATCCGGCAGCCAGGGAAGAGCCGAATAATATTTTATTTACTTAATGATAACCATTATCATTCATCTTTAAGCCAATTAGGGCTCTCAGAGGGTGCCTGTCAGGAAAAATGTTGAAAAAAATGACAGAAATGTGAAAACCATCAACTGTGATGTCAGCTCAAGTTTCTTTTCCTCTTCGTTTTCAATACTACGGGCAGTTTTTTGAGCTGTGATGGTTTGGGACTGCAGTTACTCATGTGAGGTCCCCGTACCAAGGGTGGGATTCGCACCAGCTTTCGCCAGCATATGTAATTGCATGTCCTTCCCAGTAGCTTCAGGCAAAAATATTAAGCCATTGCTCCATGTCCTAGGCCATTTCTGCACCTTAATGTTTCTGCAGCTTAATAGAATTAATTATATTAGTATTAATAGAATTAATACAATATTAATTATATAACATATTAACATAACTAATTATAGTAATAATATAATATAATTTCTGCACCTTAGTATCATGTTGGAGATGGAACAAGCTTGTTTTCTGCTGCCCCAGATGCTAGGACACGTAGCAATGGATTCAAACTACAGGAAAAAAGGTTTCACCTAAAAGTCAGGAGGAACTTCCTGACGGTTGGAGCTGTTTGACAGTGGAATATGCTGCCTGGGAGTGTGGTGGAGTCTCCTTCTTTGGAGGTTTTTAAGCAAAGGCTGGATGGCCATCTGTTGGGAATGCTTTGATGGGTGTTCCTGCATAGCAGGGGGTTGGACTGGATGGCCCCTGGAGGTCTCTTCCATATTATGATTGTATGATATGCTCAGTGACTCTCGAAACAGCCAGATTAAGAATTGTCTTCCTTGATTCGCTGACTGATCTTCTGTGCTCCCCGCTTATTGCTGTACTTGCAATGGATCAGTGTTCTCTTGACTGAAATAAATCACTCCTTATTAACTTTTAACAAACAAGGCAATTGAAGAGTGAGTGGAGCGTGGAATTGGGAAGGAAAGAGAGATGCAAATAACCACCCCATTGAATTGACGACAGGAACCCATGCTTTGTGGTAACCTTTCCCAAACTGGCAGTTCCTAGGCAGCCACCTCCTTATGGGCTTTGTAGTCCATGTGGGAAAAATATTCTAGGTTGGAGGAAGGCAACTTTAAAAGGACACAAGCCTTTTTGAAGGAGCCGGTAACAAAATGTACTCCCTAAGGACACAGTGACGGTCACCATCCCATGTTCTATAAATCCCATAGTCTGGCCTGTTAACTAATGCTATGAGTTAATTAACAGCAACTTACTGAATAATACATTGAATGATACCAAAAATATACAGTAGGGTATACGGTAATGAATTCATTTTCCAGTTCCTAACATTAAGCTTGTTGAATTCATTTTCCAACCAAACGTTCCAAAATCTGTGAGTTCCAGCTGGTCTCTCCTTTGCTCTGACCCACCCAGACCTGAGTTCGAAACTGCCCACAGTCCCAAAACTCTGGGCTTGCCAATGGCCGAACTGACTCCACGGCTGACCCTCAAAGAGTTTCGTGATGGGCAAACCTTAGCTGTGTTAATGGAGAAGTTTTTGCACACTGATCCCTACCTGTATCCGGCTGCTGGGAAGGGCAGAGGAGCCTGGTTTCTGGTTAGTTGGCAACCCTGCCGACCTCCCCAACACAAGCAAGCTGTGGCACCTGGGATTTGTTCCCCCTTCAAAGTCAAAATAAGAGAAAGGATTTGTTTTGCAAGAAGTTTTGAACTTTGTGAGATAGAGCAAGAAAGAAAGAGATCTGTAGCACGGGGTCTTGTACATGCATTTTCACCCCTTTTTCCTTCCTCTGCCACGATTGATATTTGCAGATTCTCAAAGGCTGCAATTTCTTCTTAGAGTCTCTGCTTCTCACTCTCCGCTCCCATTTCTATTCCTCCCGCATCACTTTCCCGAAGGCACATGTTTTCTTTTTCTTTTTGCTGTTTGCAGGATTAGAAGCAAATTAATATTTATGCAATATGCAAATAAGATGCGATAAGATACGAGTGCTGTTGAGAGAGTTGGAAGCCTTCTGCAGTGGTGGCGGATAAGATTAGGCTGTGTTTGTTGGCGTACCACATTTCTTCTCCTCCTCCTTTTTTTTTTAAGGGATCATGCTTATATTTATTTATTTCTCCAGGTTTTTTTTTCCCTTAGCAGGAATGCAAATTTTTTTTTTTTTTAAAAGAGAGTAATATGAAGAAAAGGTAAAGCAAGTCCAGAATTTAGAAATAAATATTCTATGCGCAAAGTAATTTCATTCGGTGCTTCCTGTTTGTCTGGATAGAATATCTCCTTCTTGATTTCTCCCTGGTGTATCCCTGCCTCTTTTTTGCCTGGAGTTTGGGTGACTTAGAGATGGAAAAATTCAAAAATCTTCAAAGAAATGGCCAAAAAATAATAATAAAATGATTCTCAGATGTTGGCAAACCCTGATGAGGAGACTAAAATAATCTTCAATGGCACAGAAAGCAACATTTTCTGCAGTGAAATGACTTTCTATGCAGAAACTTCTGTTTTCCCTTTTAAAAATATGTGGGTTTTTCACACTGCAAGACATTCCTTTGGAAATTAGCAAAGAATGACATCCCAAGGGTAGAAATCTTCTTAAAATATTGCTAATGTGACTTGTTGGAGCTATCGTTATGGGTCCATCCATCGGTATGAGAACCAAAGGCTGGTCCTATCATGATATGATGGCCTCAGGCAGCAAATTCAGAGTGGTGTGGAAAGGGCTGTGGGAGAAATCCCCCCTCACAGTTCTCCAGAATTGCCGGTCAAGCATCTTAAGTTATCCTAGTGACTTTCAGCTAACCCAAACCTCTCCAAATTGTTTCTAAAATGTGGATCTATGGATGGGAATAAAGTGCATTTAAATATGTGTACGTCTGCAAATATAAATATATATGAAATGGGTTTTTTTTTAATGAAATCCAATCAGAAATATGTTACTTAGATATAAGTTTCTATGCTTTTTTTTCTTTAAAAAACACAGAGTAATGTATAAATGGGTCACAACTGACTTATGAGTGAACCGACGGTAGCTTGTTGGTTCCATGTCAGTGGGTTGCTGGATCTGCTTTGGATTGTAGTCAGAACTTTAAAAAAGGAAAGGGCTGAAGCTTGTGTCTTAAATATGTTCAGCACCTTGGACAGACCCACTCAGGTGCAGATTCTGGACTGCCATTGGAAGGAACCCAAATGAAACAGACTGAGAGTAGAGAGATCTGCTTACCCATGACTCTCCGTCCTTCTCTCTGGGAGACTTTCATGGCAAAGGAGACCGGCCTTGGCTCCGGAGAAGGAAGCCTAGGAAGTGACTTTTGAAAAACAATTCCTTCCCTTTGCCTCTTATAGCATTAGGCAGCCCTTGTCATGACACTTACCGTATTTAATAAGTTGCTTCTTCTCTTACTTGTGCTTTGTGATTTTATCTTTAAAAACACCCTTAAGATTGATAGAGGAATGGCATTAAAAGACAAACCGTTCCGCTCAGGATGCCACTAACACCTTTTAAGAGTAGCTTTCGAAAGCCTTTCTACATGTTTAAGTTTTAAAGATCTTTTAAAAAGTGTTCGATCCATGCATCGGGCTCATGCTAAAATATATTAGCATGTTGATCAGATTTGCAGATGATACCAACTTGAGAGGGGTTGTTAATACCCCAGGATCAAAATTCAAAATGACCTTAGCAGATTGGATTGCTGGGTCAAAGCTAAGAAAATGAATTTCAACAGAGAGAGATGTAAGGTCCCACACTTAGGCAGCAAAAATGAAATGCTCAAATATAAGATGGGGGCACATGGCTGGATAACTGGATGTGTGAAACGGATCTCGGAGTCTTGGTAGATCACAAGCTGAACATGAGTTAGCAGTGTGATGCGGCAGCCAAGAAAGCCAATGTGATTCTTGGTTGCATCAATAGGAGTATGGTGTCTAGATCAAGGGAGGTAATGATACCACTCTGTTCTGCTTTGGTCAGACCTCATCTGGAATCCTATGTCCAGTTCTGGGCACCTCAATTCAAGAAGGATATGGACAAGCTGGAGCGTGTCCAGAGAAGGGTGACCAAAATGGTGAAGGGTCTGGAATCCATGAAGCCCTATGAGGATCGGCTGAGGGAGCTGGGGATGTTTAGTCTGCAGAAGAGAAGGTTAAGAGGGGACATGATGGCCATCTTTAAATATTTGAAGGGATGTCATGTCGAGGAGGGAGTGGGCTGGGTTTCTGCTGCTTCAGAGACTAGGACAAGGAGCAATGGATTTAAGCTGCAGAAAAAAAGATTCCACCTGAACCTCAGGAAGAATTTCCTGATGGTCAGAGCTGTCCAGCGGTGGAATCTGCTGCTGCCTCCATGGAGTGTGGTAGAGTCTTCTTCTTTTGAGGTTTTTCAGCAGAGGCTGGATGGCCATCTGTTGGGAATGCTTTGATGGGTGTTCCTTTATGGCAGAAGGGGGTTGGACTGGATGGCCCCTGGGGTCTCTTCCAACTCTATGATTCTGTGAGTTTTCCCTCTCTTACTTATGGTGATTCTAAGTAACCAGCAGGTTTCTTTACAAGCCCTTGTTGTTGTGTTGCGTTGTGTCTGGTCTGTTTTCAAGATCTTTCTATAATAGGAGTACAAATTTCTGATAGTACACTGAATGGCTCTCCATTGGAAATGAGGGGAAGGAGAGAAAGACAGATGGGCAAATGCTGGCTGGCTGGCTGTCAGCTCTGCTGTCACTCAGCTGCTGAGCACACCTCCTCCCTGCAGCGGAGCAGCCATGGGACAGGAAATGTGCAAGCCCAGCCAACGAGTCCGCCTGCCTCATTTTGCCTTCAATCCTGCCATGTTGCCACTTCATTGTAGGGGAGGAGACAGTCTAAACAGGTGTCAAGCCTTTTGCGAACCCCCTGAGAGGACATCATGGAGCCTTGGGGGTCCATGGAACTCAACTCAAGAACCACTGAGCTGGAACATCTACAGTAGGTAGCTATCCAGCCTCTTTTTTGAAGACGTCCAGAGAAAGAGTCCCTGCAACATTTCCAGGTAATTGGTTCCATTGCCAAATTGTTCTTACTGTCGAGAAGTTACTTCTAATCTTCAGCTGGCAGCTTCTGTAGCTGTTACTCTCTGGGAACTTAAAAGCCTTGGACCTGGTCCTACCCTCTCAGGCGGCAGAGAATGACCTTGCACCGATCTATGACAGCTCTTTAGTTAGTTAGAGTCATATTACAGTCATATCACCTCTCAGAGTATAATGACCTGTATTTCCTTAAGGTTTTTAAACAGAGTTCCCCACCTCTCAGGGATACTTTAGGAGCAGATATTTCCACTGCTGGAAGTTGGACTTAGATGGCCCTGGAGTTCTTTGCAACTTTGTCATTCTACACATGGATGTAAATCTTACTTATTGCAAGGAGTTTATATTAGCAGCAGCAGTTAATGGCCTTTGTTAACAGTATAATTGATACTGACTGTGCTTTCTGAATGCAATTTCACTCTGAAATCACAGTCAAAACCCCATCTGCAGTCTCAAATAAAAAAATAATACAGATTAATGCATGCTCAATAAATGATTCTGGAAGCAGCTACTGTTCACCTTATTTGTTGTAGGCAGCACACACTTCTTCTATAGAATCAGCTAGAGTAGAATCCCATTCTTTCCCAGCTCAAGTTTTTTGGCATTCGTTGTTTACCACAGACGTGTTGCTGCAACACAAGACCAAAAGTCTGTGTTTCTCCAGCTCTCCTTTGTAACCTTTCCAATGGCAATGCTGCTTATAAACTTGCAGCTAGACAGAGGAAAAAGAGGACAAAGGGTTGAGAAGCATAAAAAGACTTTCTAACTGAAGTATTCATGTATTCAAGACACAGAAACTAAGAGAGGAAGTGGCATCATGACAATCTTGGGCCCTTTTCGCACGGGCTTTCTGTCGTGCGACAGCCCCGTGAGTCTCGCGGGAGTGGGAGCGTCGCTCTGCACGACGCACTCCCACTTCCGCCGCTCTCACGGGGCTGACGCTGCGCGAGTGCGTATTTTTTGATTTTCACCTCAAAGCGAAAATCACCCGCGCTCACGCAGCACTCCCGGCGCCCACATGCACTTACCTCCTGTGCGGAGCGTCGGGGAGGCGGCCGGGTCGCGCTTCCTTCCCTCCGCCCCTGCGGAAGGAAGGGGCGGGGCGGGGAGCTAGCGTGATGGACACGACACCTCCTGCTTCGCGCGTGCGGGGGGGGACAGACGCGACACCTCCTACTTCGTGCATGTGCGGGGGGACGCGACACCTCCTGCTTCGCGGGGGGCGGACGCGGCAGCCTCCTGCTTTGCGGGGGGGGCAGACACACGAGCCGCCGCCACCTCCGGGAGGCTGCCGCTTCCCCGCTCGTTCCTTCGCCTGCGGAAGGAAGGAGGGGGAAACGGCAGCCTCCCGGAGAAGGCTTCTTGCGCGAGCCGCCCTCCCGCGCTTGCGCTAGAAGCCTTAATGCGAAAAGGGCCTTGGTCCCAGAATTGACCAAAGAAAGCTGGTGAAGGGGAAAGTATGGCTGAATGCTTCTGCCGTAACAAACGTGTTAATCTCAGTGGCACCGTGTGACTCTTGGTTGCCTTGTTGCAACAGACGAACCCCTCCGCCCCTTTAAAAAAGGATGTCAGTCTCTGCATACCGTTGCAGAAGTTTTTATGCAAATATAATGTATTATGGCCGGATTGGAGCAAGCTGAAATTGTTAGGACTGTAACCATTGTTAGGAATATTACAGCTGGAGTTTGGAAGCATTGTTTTTGTGGACTTGTGTTGTTGTGTGCCTTTGTTTCTGACTTATGGCAGCCCTAAAGTGACCCTATCACGGGGTTTTCTGGGGCTGAGAGTGTGTGATGTGCCCAAAGTCTCACAGTGGGTTTCCATAGTCTCAAGGCTCACACTCCAATACCATGCTGGCTGCCTTTTGCAGATTGCAGCTAATAAGACTGGGGGAATTACAGGAAGTGTATGCCAAAAAAAAATGTTTCCAAATGTTATTTTTAATACAGGTGTCGGATTGTATCCACTTGGCCTTGACACTTAAACCGCCTTCCCTGGGTCTTGTTTAATTCCCTGGGTCTTGTTTAATTGTCTTTTTTGTTCGACTGGAGACGGCAGTGATTGAAATGGCAGGGCAGGGGACTTCTAAATACAAAGACTGCACTTTACCACTGCGATTTAATGCGTCCGCGGCCATTTCTGCTTTACAGTGTTATAGCGCTATTATTCCACTTTCAAAATCCCATGCATTCCTGGAGTTTGTAGTTTACTGAGGCCAAAGAGGTCCCTGGCTGAGAATTCTAAAGGACCATCCCTAAACTGCAAAACCCAGAATGCCGTAGGAAGTTGAAAGGGGAATAATAGCACTATAACAATGTTGTGTGGAAATGGCATGTAAGTCTGACCATTAGGGATGTCAGTATTTGTTCCTCTCATTCCCAACAGCAGTTGAGGTGAATAATCCATTTATTCATCTTCGCTCCAGTTTAAAAAGTGAGGAATTTTTTAAAATCCCTTTGATGAAGTTTATTGGACAAAGTACAGTTTATTGGACAAAGCAGCAGAGAAAAATCAGATTGTGCAGAGTACACGTTAAATCCTCCACAAACACACATCTTTGCTGAAAACGTGTCTTTTCCCCCATGTTCTTCATAGCCCACTGCAAACCTTACGCAGATACTACAGTACCGTCTTGCAAAGTGTCTGAAATTAGCAAAGATTGCAAAGGCAGATTCTGTGCAGACTTTGCCTTAGCCTGCTCAGATTATGAAAATTTTGGGGAGGGGAAAACAATCTTGCCTTGCCGTTCTTCTACTAGGAGTGGTAATTTTTTGAAAAATCAGGGCTGTTCCTGGTAGGGATGGGCCAACCAAATCCTCGAATCCTCTGGAAGGATTTGAGATTCACGGATCCGAATCTCCGCGCCAAAATAGGCAAACCGATTCTTTCGAATCCACCAACCTGCCTGCGCTTGGAGATCAGGCAGGTTGGTGGATTTGAAAGGGATCAGGTCTGCAGAGGTGTGCAGGGCCAGCTATCGTCAGCTGCCTGCCTGCTGTGGGATTTGAGCTCGTGCGAACGCCCAAGATCGGGCCTGCAGCAGCATGTGGGGAAGCGATCTTCAGCTCCCTGCCCACCTCCAGACTTGAGCAAGTGCGGGGAATTGGCCTGCAGCAGCATGCGGGGAAGGAATCTTCGGCTCCCTGCTCACATCGGGGTTGGAGCTCGTGTGGGCACCCGGGATCAGGTGTGAAGGGGCATGTAGGACCAGTGATTTGCCACGTCCCTGCACGCCCTGGATCCTCCACTCACTGTGGCAGGGGCCTGAAGAGAGGGCAGTCACCCATTCTCTGCATGCCCACAACTGTGGCCATGCGGGCATGCTGGCACCAGCCCACAGGGGCGTGCAGAGGAGGTGATCACCCCTTCTCTGCAAACCCTCCGCCGCTACCGGTGTGGGTGCTTCAGAGGGTCCTACAGGGACATGCCAAGTGAGTGATCACCCATTCTCTGTGCCCACTGAGGCTACCCATGCCTGCTCCTGCTGGCTGTCCCTATGGCTGCCTCCCTCTGCAAGAGAAATAATCTCTGTTAAACCCTTTTTAAAAATAAGATTTGAAAGATTTGAGATTCGTGAGGTTCGTGGATTCCCAGAACCTTCCAGGGATTCGGATCCGGATTTGGAAAATTCTGGATTCATCCCATCCTTAGTTCTTAGCATTTGTCAAGGATGAGTGCCTTTCCCCCCCTTTAACTGCAATGCACCTACCGTATATGTGGGGCTTCCATTATAGGACCCCCTGTGTAAAACCAAAAAAATGTAAGTGTTGCATCCATTGTATTAATGAATGCAATGCAGCCTCATATTCAAGTGTGCAGAAGTCATGCCAGAAGAGTGCACACTGTATTTTTTTATATCCGTCGTACTGATACTACATGTCCAGAAGTTTGTAAGAAGCTGTGTGCATTCCTAATATTTACCCAAGTACAAAAATCCTGTTAAGTTTTGAATACAGATGAAGTGTGCCGCTGTATCTGCGTAGAATGAACACAGGGGTGATTGCGTGAATGGATGACGTCTCTCCGCCTTACCTGCCTTCTGTTGTTTCAGGAACCCCCAGCCTTTTGCTGTCCTCTGATGACTTGCTCTTTCAACGCTTCAAAATTAGGAACAAATTCCATTAATTCAATGTGGGACCCACTCTTTTGCCAGTTCTTCTTGCCTATGAAAGTGTGCATTGGACTGACTGCAAATGCACACGTTCCCAAGGCTTGCCTATGCAAAGAGCAGACCCCGTGGTTAAAGTAATGGAACCTGTCTGTATTGTAAGCGTCAAAACAGCAGACTTCCATCAGATCTTCTTGTCTAGGGAGGCTTGTTTCAGACTCTGCATATGCTGTTTGCAAAGCAAGCTCAGATGGCGGGGAAAGATGCTGAGAGACTTTGCAAGCCGCATGCATGCACAATCAGCTCCATGTGAAGCCATGTAAATCCTTCATGTTCCCTATATTAGATGGATTTTGCTTTTCAACCATTTCCGCTTTCTGACAGTGCTCCCGTTCGTAACCTGTCGGATAAATGGGGAAGTCTGTATTATGTGCTTTCGAGTCATTTTTTTACTTACGGTAATTCAAAAGCAAACCTATCATGGGATTTTTCTTGGCAAGATTTTTTTTTTTAAATTTCTCTTTATTATGTGCCTTCGGGTCATTTTTTTACTTATGGTAATTCAAAGGCAAACCCATCATGGGATTTTTCTTGGCAAGATTTTTTTTTTTAAATTTCTCTTTGTTACGTCAAAGAGAAACAGAAAACAGCAGAGCATTACAAAACTGCAACTACAAACCAATACAATAGAAATATAAAAACAAACTACACTTCACTATCAAAATAAAAAACACGCCACACAATACACTATCAAAAAAATGCAGTTACAAATCTTAAACGATTACTAAACTATAAATAACTTAAAATTGGTTTCTGTCCCTGTTGCAAATAGCAAATAGCAGGCAAACAGTGACAACTAACTTAAACTTGGCTTGATATTAATATTTGTTGCCATGTACTTAATTTCCTCATAAATATAAACTTACAAAACTAATTAATAATAATGATGATTCTAAGTAAATGGTTAATAATAATTCTAACTCAGTTATGAGAAATCACATAGGCAAGATATGTTCAGAGGGGAACATATCTTGCCTACATTCATTGCCTTCTGCCGAGGCTGAGAGTGTGTAACTTGCCCAGGTTCACCCAGTGAGTTTCCAGGGCCAAGTGGGGATTTGAACTCGGCTCTTTAGCATCCTTCTGGAGTAGTGGAAATGAAATGGAAGATAACAGAGAAATGTGTTATACGCTGCTGCAGGTTGCCTGATGGAAATGTGGGATATAATAAAAGTACAATAAATTATCTTAGGGCCTTTCCACACTACACTCTTACAGTGCTATTATTCCACTTTCAACCTCCTATGGGGTTTGCAATTTAGGGAGGGGCATTTAGAATTCTCAGCCAGAGAGCTCTTGGGCCTCGGTAAACTACAAACCCCAGAATTCCACAGGTGGTTGAAAGTGGAATAATAGCACTATAACGATGTAGTGCGGAAAGGCTCTTTGTTTCTTGTGCTGGGAGAGGCATTGGAAAGAGATGCAAAGTGAGAAACTTAAGGGAGAAACTAAGGACATTTCTGCACTGGAGTGTTATAGCACTATCATTCCACTTTCAGCCTCTTATGGAATCCTGGGTTTTGTAGTTTAGGGAGGGGCCTCAAAGGCAAACCGTGGGATTCCATAGGATGTCAAAATATTGGCCATTTCCACACTACACTGTTATAGTGCTATCATTCCACTTTCAACCTCCTATAGAATTCTGGGATTTGTAGTTTCCCGAGGCCAAAGAGCTCTCTGGCTGAGAATTCTAAAGGCCCCTCCCTAAACTGCAAACCCCAGGATTCCATCGGAGGTTGAAAGTGGAATCATCGCACTATAAAAGTGTCGTGCGGAAATGTTCATTAAGAGACATTGGAGATTAATACTGTATATGATAACGACAGCTCGAATAGAATATGCCAAACTGTGGAAGTCTCAGCAAATACTCACAATTGAACAATGGTGGGGGACGTTTATTGAGAATAGAAATGCAGATATTGTCTCTCAGAGATTAAAGGGGAAATTGGATGATCAGATAAAAGCAGAATGGCAAATTGTAATGGGTAATTGCTGGGAACTGCCAAGTGAAAATGCTTGAATTATGGTTGAAATTAAAGAGGAATAACTTTGGAGGTTTTTAAGCAGAGGCTGGGTGGGCATCTGTTGGGAGTGCTTTGATGGGTGTTCCTGCATAGCCGGGGGTTGGACTGGATGGCCCCTGGAGGTCTCTTCCAACTCTGTGATATTATGATTGATTAGGATAACAGGAGTGGACGAGGGAAATGCAAGATCAAGCATGTAAGATGAACATGGAACTGTGATGCATAATTTTTATATGTGAATAGAAATTCAGAAAATGAAAACTAGATCAGACTGGAAGAACAAAAAACATGACATGCAAAAGTACAATTTAAGATGATGTTTTTTTATTTGTGAAACTTAATAAAAAAAAGAAATAAAAGCGGTGAGCATTAAAAAAAAAGTGGAATGATAGCACTACAACGGTCTAGTGTGGAAATGGCCCCAGTCCCTGGATGATTTTGCCTCCTGATCATTTTTGATCGGGAGCAAATTCTTCCTCTCCGGGAAATATGGCTCATTCTTTGTAGGTTGGCCCCTTGCATGCCGTGCCGCCGGCCTTTTGAGTTAAAAAACCAATGCATAAAACCTCTAGTTCGGGGAGCTCCCTTTCCAGATGGAGAGCAACGGCCTTTTACTGTTTCTGCTTGCTTCTGGTCCTGCGCAAGAATAAAGATTTACACTGTTTGGGAGATTAAAGGCCCTGGTTGCATTGTTCAAATACCACGAGATTAGTTGCCAAGGCGACGGATGCCAGTTGCCATAGGCACCATGGGGTCTGGAATTAAGATTGAGGATTTTTTAACCCCAGTCACGCAAGCGGTCGCTCGCCGAACCACACCATGGGTTTGGTTTGGGAAAGGAAGAAAGAATTAGGTGGCGGACAGCGAGGGGCACCGGAGACATTGCATGGCGCCGAAATCCCCAGCGTTGCCTCCTTTTGCTAGTAAGAACACTGAAGATGGGAATGGTATCTTTTGTCTCTCTTTCTCTCCTTCTCTCGGTCTGGCTTGGGGGCGGTTGGCCACGGCTTTCCAAGGAATATTGGAATAATCATTAACAAACTCAGGCTTCGGTATCACCGTGATGGTGACAACTGGGGCCATTTCCACACCACACTGTTATACTGCTATTGTTCCACTTCCAACCTCCTATGGAATCCTGGGGTGTGCAGTTTAGGGAGGGGCATTTAGCATTCTCAGCCAGAGAGCTCTTAGACCTCAGGAAACTACAAACCCCAGAATTCCATAGGATGTCAAAAGTGGAATAATAGCACTGTAACACTGGCCATTTCTGCACTAGCCTGTTATAGCGCTATGATTTCAACATCCTATGGAATCCTGGGGAAAGAGGGAGAAGAACGAAAAAGTAATTCTACTGCCTCTCCTATGGAGGCAGTAACAGCCCTAGAAGTTATTAAATGTCTTACGGACCACTTCCACACTACACTGGCCATTTCTGCACTAGCGCGTTACAGCGCAATTATTCCACTTTCAACATCCTATGGAATCCTGGGGTTTGCAGTTTCGGGAGGGGCTGGAACTGCAAACCCCAGGATTCCATAGGCTGTTGAAAGTGGAATAATAGTGCTATAAGAATGTAGTGCGGAAATGTGCCTCATTTTTTGTTATGATAGGAAAAGAGCACATTTGGCACCTGAGATTATTAGCTTATAGTATGTCTGTAGATTCTTAACAGTATCTTTATTGGTTGCCTGCCTTTAAGTCATTTCTAACTTATCGTGAGCCTAAGGTGAACCTATCCTGGCGTTTTTGGGGCTGAGAGTGTGTGATGTGCCCAAGGTCACCCATTGGATTTCCATAGCTGAGGAGTCTGCAGGGTAGTAATCCAGTAATCCAACCACTGCACAATACTGTCTTACCATAGAACAATTACTTTTGTTGCTTTGGGGAAATGAAAGCAAGCAAGCAGTCACTTTCCAAAAAATGTAACTTTTTGAAGTCTTTGGACTGTAATTGCAACTGATTGCTTAAAAAATAATGTCCCAGGCGATGAAGAAGATGGACAAAATAGTCTTGCTAAGTCCTACCAAATTAGCTTTCTTTGGGTTTGGTGATCTTAGGCCTCCAGGTACAGTTTTCTTTATGAAATGTGTTGAGAGGCTGTTTTGTACTTTTAAAAAAAGGCTTGCACGATCACCTTATTTCTGTTTATTTTCCTTAAAATTTCCTTCCAATCAATCTGCTTGAGATGAGATTCAGAACCTCATCTCTAGAATCCAGGTTAATTTAAAAAATGGGGCTACACTTTCTCCCAGGTTTTTGCTAAATCAGAAGCATGGAATCTGGAAAATATTCTCATTAAATACTTTATGGAGGACGAACCCTGTGTGTGGAATTTTGAAAAACCAAGCTCAAGAGGGGGTCTAGGATACCTGTGAATCTATCTAAATTTTAAGTTTTGTGTCCTTTCATTAAAGATCTTCATCCTGGAGAGGAGTGACTAGTGGGGTGCCACAGGGTTCTGTCCTGGGCCCAGGGCTGTTCAATATTTTTATCAATGACTTAGATGAAGGAATAGAGGGCATGCTCATCAAATTTGGAGATGACACCAAATTGGGAGGGGTTGCTAATACGCCAGAGGACAGGATCAAAATTCAAAATGACCTGGATAGATTGGAGAGCTGGGCCAAGGCGAACAAAATGAAATTCAACAGAGAGAAGTGTAAGGTCCTACACTTAGGTAGAAACAATGGAATACAGAAATATAGGATGGGGGACACGTGGCTGGATAGCAGTACGTGTGAAAGGGATCTAGGAGTCTTCATAGACCACAAGCTGAACATGAGTCAGCAGTGTGATGCGGCAGCCAAGAAAGCCAATGCAATTCTCGGCTGCATCAATAGGAGTATGGCGTCTAGATCGAGAGAGGTACTGGTACCACTCTACTCTGCTTTGGTTAGACCCCATCTTGAATACTGTGTCCAGTTCTGGGCACCCCAATTCAAGAAGGACATGGTCAAGCTGGAGCAAGTCCAGAGGAGGGCGACCAAAATGGTGAGGGGCCTGGAAGCCATGAAGCCCTATGAGGATAGACTGAGAGAGCTGGGGATGTTTAGTCTGCAGAAGAGAAGGTTAAGAGGGGATATAATAGCCATGTTTAAATATTTGAAGGGATGCCACGTAGAGGAGGGAGAGGGCTTGTTTTCTGCTGCTCCAGAGACCAGGACAAGGAGCAATGGATTCAAGCTGCAGGAAAGGAGATTCCACCTGAACCTCAGGAAGAACTTCCTGACGGTCAGGGCTGTCCGGCAGTGGAATCTGCAGCCTTGGAGTGTAGTGGAGGCTCCTTCCTTGGAGGTTTTTAAGCAGAGGCTGGGTGGCCATCTGTCGGGAGTGCTTTGAGGGTGTTCCTGCGTGGCGGGGGGTTGGACTGGATGGCCCCTGGGGTCTCTTCCAACTCTACATTTCTGTGATTCTATGATCTTGTTCTAAGTCCTTCCATTGACAATCCAGAAGTTACTTTCCTGGGATAATGTCTTTCAGTAGTGACACAAAGAATGAAGGTCTTTCTTGTGTTGTTAATTTTTTCTTCTTGGATTTTGATGAGTGATTATGAAGTTGCCGGATTTGGGGGGAATTGCTAGTTCTGATGTTTTTTGCTTATTTTGTTTGGCCTGATGTTTGCTTATTATGATGAGATTTTTATTGGGCGGTAGTTGCTTTGCTTTGTTCACAGAGTTTGATGAAAAGGGGACTCAGATGTTGTCATTTTCCATTTGTATAGCAGTGCCTCCTCCAGTGTTTTTAAACTGCTTCTTCCATCTGCCTTTTTTTTTTTTTAACCATAGAAAATCTGTAAAGGGGGATCTCTTTTAAGGAGGAACAGTATAGCTGCGCGATTGCGTTAACATATCTCTAATTTAGACTTGAAGATCACCATGAATTCCAACAATGGGCTGTAATGATCTTAATGAATGTTGATTAAATGACATTTTAAAGACAATCAGTGCTGAAGTTTCCTTGATGGGAAAACCATCTAACCCAAAAATATTTTACAAAATTCAGAATAACATTCCATGCCTCTGATGAGACGAACAGTAATGCATGGAATTTTATTCTTAATTTTAATCTTAAAGTATTTGTGTCTTAATATAGATATATTTGCTTTGATCCTTCCCTTATAATATCCAGCCAAGGAGAGCTGTGTGATCCCCAAACTTGTATGCTGCGCCTCTCTCTTTTCAATAACAGTAGCTGCTGCAAATGCAGACTTTCATTATCGGTGACTTTGGAAGGTACGTTGTGATTGGCAAGGAGATGAACAGCCTCTCAAGGGAGCACAGAAAGCAATCTTTGTGATTAGCAAGGTGTGGGGGCGAACGGAGAGGGAGCGGGCTGCTGTTGATGAATTGAGACGGAATTAGTTCGCTAATGCACCTTGCTAATTTTAGTCTCCTAAAATGGCGCGTTCGGTAAAGTATTTGGAGTTTGTTTCTATTCCTCCCATGGAACGGTGACGGGGACACCAATCTTGCTGCTTCTCAGAACCGGGAAGGAGACCTGCTTTGAAGTTTAGCTTCCGGAGTGAAGCAGGATTGGCAAACACCCATATTTTTTACAGTTTCGGCTAGTGTTCTGGCAGTAACTAAGGCCATTTCCGCACTAGCCTGTTCTAGCGCAATGATTCCACTTTCAACATCCTCTGGAGTCCTGGGGTTTGCAGTTTCGGGAGGGGCCATTCCAGAGGATGTTCAAAGTAGAATCATCACACTATAACAGGCTAGTGCGGAAATGGCCTAAGCTAGGGGGTCTGAAATCCTAGTTAAATCCTGCGTTTGATTGCTCTCTCTCTGTCCAGAACTCATAGTAAGTTAGGCCTTTACTGCATAAGGGTGCAGGGGAACATGGTGCTGCCGGTCCGTGACGTGTGCCATTGCATAATGTCATCGCAGTCCTACTCCTGTCGTGTCATTACTGGCAAAAATCTGGTCATGGCCTCCCATTGTGCAACAATTGCATCACCGGC
Organism: Ctenosaura bakeri; assembly: GCA_948474755.1. Classification (NCBI taxonomy): domain Eukaryota; kingdom Metazoa; phylum Chordata; class Lepidosauria; order Squamata; family Iguanidae; genus Ctenosaura; species Ctenosaura bakeri. The sequence goes on from CAOLHI010002285.1 coordinate 29,334, forward strand.
AGCCATGCGGGAAAGGCAGAAGTGCATTGAAGGACTTCCTTTCATCAATAGGAGTATGGTGTCTGGATCGAGGGAGGTAATGATACCACTCTATTCTGCATTGGTTAGGCCTCATTTGGAATCCTGTGTCCAGTTCTGGGCACCTCAATTCAAGAAGGATGTCGACAGACTGGAATGTGTCCAGAGGAGGGCGACCAAAATGGTGAAGGGTCTGGAAGCCATGAAGTCCTATGAGGAGTGGCTTAAGGAACTGGGTATGTTTAGTCTGCAGAAGAAGAGGTTAAGAGGGGACGTGATAGCCATGTTTAAATATTTGAAGGGATGCCATGTAGAGGAAGGAGGGGGCTTGTTTTCCACTGCTCCAGAGCCTGGGACAAGGAGCAATGGATTCAAGCTGCAGGAAAGGAGATTCCACTTGAACCTCAGGAAGAACTTCCTGACAGTCAGGGCTGTCCAGCAGTGGAACATGCTGCCTTGGAGTGTGGTGGAGTCTCCTCCTTCTTTGGAGGTTTTTAAGCTGAGGCTGGATGGCCATCTGTCGGGAGTGCTTTGATGGGTGTTCCTGCATGGCAGAAGGGGGTTGGAGTCGATGGCTCCTGTGGTCTCTTCCAACTCTTTGATTCTTCCTCAGTGCAGCAGAGGAAGAGGACGGCTGCATTGCTACCTCTCCTCCAGCCGCTGCCGAGTGCAGAGGGGAGTATTTGTGTGCTGCTCCCATCCCAGCAAAGGCACTGCGGGGATGATGCCGGGATGTTGTGGGATCCAGGTAAGGTGCAGAAGGTGCCTGAGAGAATTGTAGTGTTACACAGTCATCTCTCCCCATTCGCTAGGGTTAGGGGCAGAGGACCCCCATGAAAGTGAAAAAAATGTAAATAACTCTAGGCCCTCCCAAACTGTATTTAATGCATGAAAAAGGTCTGATCACCCTATTCAACCCACTGTGGATTCCTTTGAGGCATCAGGGTTCCTTCCCAAGGCAGAAGTGGGGGGCTTGGTGGGCTTCCTGCCACCTCCACGGCTGCCCCACACCAGTTTTAAGAGGGACTTAGAAGCCTCATTCGCGGTGTCTCAGTCTCACGAGGCTTGCAGTCTCTATGAAAAATGGTCCAGGAAGGCAGCAGAGGGGACAGCAAATAATCAGTGGATACTCAAATCCACAAAAGTGAAACCTGCAAATGTAGAGGGCTGACTGTATTTTCTTATTCTGTGTAGGGAAAAATGCACTTTTTAAATACCATTTTTGCTCTTGCCTTTTCCCCAAGAATTCAGGGATATTAGAGAACAGACCTATAACAGCAACTCTATGAGTAGCGTTGAGAGAAGGACATAAGGGTTGTGACTCCGGATCCAAATTTGGCTTTTTCTAGTCTCAGCCCAACACAACCTACAAACAAGGGGCTGAATCATTTCTTAAAATCTGAAGCAATTTTGATGATGCATTTCAGGATGCATATAAGATGGCTATGGCATCAACTTAAAAGTAGTTTAATGAACGTTTCCCCAAGGGATCCTGCTAAATGTGTTTCCTGATTTGCTAACACAACCTCCCACAAACTCCAGATCCCAGGGATCTTGCCCACTATACATGAAGGACACCATTGCAGGGGTTTTCAAGTCAGAAATGCAGGAGAGGAGGAGATGATTTAGCCAGAGGTTGGAAAGATGCTTTTTTTTTTTTGAGCTTAGACTTGCTTGTGCCGGCTGGGGCTTCTGGGACTTAGAGTCCAACTAAAGAACATTTCAAAGCTTGTGATTAGCTCTTAAGAAAAATGCACCCTGAGTAATCATGTCTGCTCATCTTCTTCCCCATCCTCTTGAGATGCTTCAGAATTAAGGGAAAAGATGGTAGGTTTTGTGCAGAATTCTTTGCCATCGCACAAGGAAGTTTATATCTTTGGTCTCAAGTACACATACCCCGCCACAAAAGGGAACCTGAGCCCCAGGGAGTGCTTTCTTTTTTTTTCGAAGGAAGAGCTCTAGGGAACCGAATTCCCCACAGATCTCCCAGAAATCGGGGGAGAACTGTCTCTCCTGCCCCAAAGTCCCACTGCAAAAGTGTCTGCTGAGATTTTTTTCCCTTTCCCTCTGTCTCTCTATTTCCCTCTGGACTGCTTTAGCCTGTAAATCACTATAGGCAGGGACCTTTTAGAGTTGTTTTTGTTGTGTATTCATCAGTCTTGTCATTTCATGCAGCATTTTCCTACAGAGTATTGGTTCTAAATCTCTGGTTCCCCGGACTTTAACAGATAACAGCGTAGTGCAGAAAAGGCCTTAGTTATCTAACTGGTTATTATTGTAGTTTTATTGCCAGGGTGTTGAAGGGTACTTATGAAAATGATTGATTGATTGATTGATTGATTGATTGATTGTTCCAGATGCCAAAATGACTTGGCTGGTTTTCAGTACTATGCACCTTTACTCAAGTGAGAAGATGCAATTTGTTGCTTTGCCGCAGGCAAACAAGGTATGCAAACAAGCCCTGTCCAGTGCATTCTTATATCCTTGGTTATTCTTTGGCCCTAATTTCTGCTTTATTCCTTGATCCTGTCTCCCAATTTGACCTGTATATTGAAACTTACTCTTGGATCCTGACAGTTGACTTATTCAGCTGCATTGAGCAATTGTGTCAATGTCTTTTTTCCATTTCATCGTTCCGTAGTGAGACCAAGGCCTTGACAGAATTGCCAGCCCAGAATCAGAACTTCCCCAGCGCATTCAGAAGTCCTTCCAGTTCCATAAGTTTCTGGGAAGGACCATCGTAACGTCCCTCCCGGAAGGGAGGATCCACTACCATCAAGCCAAACTTCACAAGCAAGCGATCTGACAAGGGATTTGTTGTCTGCTGTCCACAACCAGATTGTCCTCCATCCATCCAGTAGCAAAAAAGAGTCTAAGGCAGCAGTTCTCAACCTGTGGGTCGCGACCCCTTTGGGGGTTCGAATGACCCTTTCACAGGGGTCTCCTAAGACCATCGGAAAATATGTATTTCCGATGGTCTTAGGCTCTATTCCCTCCTCGGTGGTGGTGCGCAAGCGTGAGCCATGCGCTCGTGTCCTCCTGCCCCCTTTGGCAGGAGTGCATGTGGCCATAGCATCACCACAGCAGGAGTGGTGGTGCACAAGCGCAAGTCACACGCTCGCGTCCTCCTGCCCCCTGTTCAGAAGGGACTGAAATCACTCCCCTTCTCCACTACCGGGAGAACCTCCCATCTGATGGGCCAGCTTGGGGGGGGCGGTGGCAGCACGGGGGGCAGGCCCCCTCCTCACCACGGCTCCTGCCCCACTCACCACGAAGGGGGGCACTGCGGAAGAGCCAGGGCAAGGCAGGGCTTTTCTGGGGGGGCGAGCTGCGCCCTGCACAAAAGACAAAGGTGCTGGGATTCCTCCCCCACCCGGCCAGGGTCAACACTCTGGAAACTTTTCCCACACTTCCCCCCCCCAGCGGAAATGAGAGCAAAGCAGAAGCAGAGCCCCGGGGGGGGGATTCTCAGAGTTTTTTCCTGGGGGAGACGCGCGGCTCCTCTTCCCTCCCTGCCCCCCCCCGTTCCTGGCTGGTGAAGTGGCCTTTGCCGGGGTGGGGAGGAGGCATTGTAAATAATAAATAAATAATTTTATGGTTGGGGGTCACCAGAACATGAGGAACTGTATTAAAGGGTCGCGGCATTAGGAAGGTTGAGAACCACTGGTCTGAGGTATGTCCTGCCACATGTGTCTTTTCCAGATTGACCTGCTTTACTAAGCAAAGACCCAATTTCCCTTTTCCTTCCCTCCTGATAAATCACTGCCTCTCCCCCCAGATCATTTGAGAAAGCTTTCTTAAAATGCTAGCTGTGCAGTTTGGTAGCGTTGTTATTTTCCAAGCTTTGGTCTCTTCCCTTGGATCTGTCTCAGAGCTAGAGATCATGTGTCAGACTCCAAGTCCCATGAATCCTAGCCAGTCTGGCCCAATTATTGGTGGTGGGAGTTGTAATCCGAACGCCAGGGCTGGGGCCCTGTTACTGGACATACCTATGTGTATGTCTACATATGCATACCCCGGGCATGCAAAGGGAATTATTTGCCGTGGTGCAATGGATCAATTCTGCTAACAGCAGTGGAAGCAAAGCTGTGCATGCAGCAACAAGCTGCAGTGGTGCCCTAAAGTTGTGATTTCCACACTGTACAACAACATGCAGTCATTGTTGACATGTGTTGCTCAATGTTGCTCTTCTGCGTGGGAGTTGTGTAGTGTTGCTGTGGCACATCTCTGTGTATGGGTATGCTACAAACTGACCTGGGTTGTTAGCGAGCAGCTGTACGATGTTGGAAGGTGCATCTCTTGGACCTGTTTAACCCTATGAAAGACTAATATTTTGCTCCGTCTCAAGTACCGAGGTTTCATGCTGTTTGCCCACAAACCTAGGCTTTGGTTACTTCCAGCCTGCATTGTGATGCTAGTGTTTGCCTAAGTGATTAGCAAAAAAAATACAGCTTGAAACTCAACGCGTTACTGCTTTTTTAAAAAAATATATTGTGGTTACTAAGGGTTTTTTTTTTCCCTCCTGAAGCTTCAGTTTTGTTTGACAGTTGTTTGTGGTTATTGTGTAATCCTTTATATTGTGGCAGATATTTTTCAGTTAAGCCTTGCAGGTTCTAGATTGGGGTAGAAATCACGTGGCCTTCCAGATGTTGTTGAATTGCACCTCCCAACGTCCCCAGTCAGCATAGCTAATGGTGAAGAATGCTGGGGGCTGCAGTCCATCAGCATCTGGAAGGCCACACAGTTCCTCTCCAGGTTCTAAACTTTAGCTGAAATTTGAACCGGAGTTTGAAAAACGGAGTCTGAGTAGCCGTCTTGGGTGGGTGGGAGAGTTAAAGTTATCCCTGCCTACTGGTCGTAATGACTATATGTTGTCTCCAGCAGCGATTCTCAACCTGTGGGTCGCAACCCCTTTGGGGGTAGAACGACCCTTTCACAGGGGTTGCCTAAGACCATCAGAAAATACGTATTCCAGATGGTCTTAGGCTCCATTCCCTCCTTGGTGGTGGTGCGCAAGCCACGCGCTCGCGTCCTCCTGCCCCCTGTTCAGAAGGGACCGAAATCGCTCCCCTTCTCCGCTACCGGGAGAAGCTCCTGTCTGACTGGCCAGCTTGGGGGGGCAGTGGCATCACGGGGGGGGCAGGCCCCCTCCTTGCCACGGCCCCTGCCCCACGGAGGGGGGCGCTGCGGAAGGGCCTCGAGGCTGCAAAGCAGCGCTTTTTCGGGGGAAGCTGTGCCCAGCGCAAAAGACAAAGGCGCTGGGATTCTTCCCCCACCGGCCAGGGTCAACACTCTGGAAACTTTTCCCACACTGCCCCCCCCCAGCGGAATCGAGAGCGAAGCAGAAGCAGAACCGGTGGGGGGTTCTCAGAGTTTTTTCACGGGGGAGACGCATGGCTCCTCTTTCCCTCCCTGCCCCCCCCCATTCCTAGCTGGCAAGGCAGCCTTTGCAGGGGGAGGCATTGTAAAAAATAAATAAATAATTTTATGGTTGGGGGTCACCACAACATGAGGAACTGTATTAAAGGGTCGCGGCATTAGGAAGGTTGAGAACCACTGGTCTCCAGGATTATATTGCTTTGTAACAGTATAGAGCCAGGATGGTGTAGTTAGTGATTTTGAGAGTCGGTCTACAACTCTGGAGACCAGGGTTTGATTCTCTGCTTCGCCATAGGCATGTCCCACGCATTCTCAGCCCCAGAAAACGCCATGATAGGGTTGCAATCAGTCAGAAACATCTTGAAGGCACACAACAACAACAACAACAGCAGCATAACTTACTAAAAAAAAGTCAAAAGTTTGTGAGTTTGGCTGTGTCAGGCAGGCGAAGACCTCATATGATTGGCTGACTGTGAAGACTCTGTGGGATCCTGGGGTTTGCAGTTTAGGGAAAGACCCGTAGAATTCGCGACTGGAGAGCTCTTGGGCCTGGCCGGTTGCTGAGACGAGGCCTAGCAGCAAGGAAGGGGAGGGCAGTGTATTCCTGCAGAAACCAAACCTCTGAATGTTAACAACTCTGAATACAGATTGGATTGGGGAAAAGTTACAGCTACAGTTTGGGGAATTAGAGACACAGGATCTCAAATCTTTCTAACAAGTATTACCTATGAGAAAATAAAATCCTGGGCAATGTCGGGTATATATGCTAGTATATAATAATAAGAGCATTGCATCACGCCGTTCATGTCCTGTTGGTGGGCTTCCCAGAGCCGTGCATTTAGCTACTGTGGAAAGAGAATGATGGACTAGGCAAGCTTTTTGCTCTGATCCAACCCGGCTGTTCTAAAGTGTTTATGAGTTAAAATACCTGACATACCACATCGGCTTAAGGACGTTATTTTTTCCTATCAGCCAGGGAGCTACGATTCACCATTGACCAGGGATGGTTTGGGGCCAATGAGATGTGGGGCCTTTCTGCACTATGCGGTTATAGTGCTATTATTCCACTTTCAACATTTTGGAGAATTCTGGGCTTTGTAGCTTCCTGAGGCCAAAGAACTCCCTGGATAAGCATTCTAAATGCTCCTCCCTCAACTGCAAACCCCAGGAGTCCATAGGATGTTGAAAGTGGAATGATACCACTATAACAGTGTAGTGCGGAAAGGGCCCATAGAGTCTAACAACATCTAGAGGGTTCTTCAGCCCTACGATAAATAAACCGGCACAAATTAAGCTCACCATTTCTTCCCTGAGAATCATCATCTTTTTCTTCTTGTTTATTTCCGTTTTTAAAATGCTTTTTACAGAATTATACTATTTTAGTTTATTATAATAACACATGAACAAATGAACATGAACGTGACTTTTCAGATATTATCCCTTCTACTTTTTTCCCCCTCATGCTAATATCCTAACTTTCAAGCACTGAAATGCTTTTCCGGAAACTTTTAGCTGGAAAATTTTTGAATGCCCTTAAATCAAGTATAAATTTATTTAGCAGATTTGTTCAACTTATGTTTACTTATATTCACTAACTTTTTTTTTTAATTTCCCCGAAGCCTTTAAATGTTGGAACTGAAATATTTGATCAGGGAAAAAACTGAGCACACTTCATATGGTTTAAATATTGTAATTCAAACAAATTCAAAGCTTTATGTCGACACTCTTCCTATGACAATGCTTGCCTTTAATTTTTCTGAGCTCCAACTGCCTCACGTTGTTTAAATTTAAAGGGAAAAGGAACTAAAAACTGTTGGTAAACAGTTACCTCTGCTTACAAATCAATAAAACAGAATTCCTTTCACAAAGACTTCTTAGGAACAATAAAAAAAACATTATGACACCTTATAAAATTGCCAAGCTTGCCTAATATTCTATTGGCATCTGTTTTATTTAACAATGATCTTTCTTAGACATTAAAAAAGAATCCATAGAATTAAGTATTGGGAAATGTTCCAACAAATCTTATGCCTCCCATCACTGCCTACAGGTTTACAGATGGTGGATTATGATATGAGATTATGGAAATAACATTTGGTGGTTGTGCCAAGACTAGAATGTGGAATTCCTTGTCATGAGCTGTCTGAATTTCAGCTAAAATTGGCAGTGCGGTATTCCCTGGTTCTTTTAGGCTTTGGACTGGTGTGTGTACATATCCATGCCCGTGGATTCTGTATCCACGGATTCAGCCAATCTTGGCTTGAAAATATCCTCCTCTCCACAAAAAAGGGCAGCCCTGGAAAGTAAATCCATTATTTCTGTCACCTTAACTGTTTGTTTCCTTCTTAGAATGCAAGTGGCACGTTTCAAGGGGTATCCCCTTTTTTCCATGCCTTGGCTATCAATATTTCATAGAATCATAGAATCATAGAAACGTAGAGTTGGAAGAGACCCCAGGGGCCATCCAGTCCAACCCCCTGCCATGCAGGAACCCCTCAAAGCACTCCCGACAGATGGCCATCCAGCCTCTGCTTAAAAACCTCCAAGGAAGGAGAGTCCACTACACTCCGAGGCAGCATCTTCCACTGCCGGACAGCCCTGACCGTCAGGAAGTTCTTCCTGAGGTTCAAGTGGAATCTCCTTTCCTGCAGCTTGAATCCATTGCTCCTTGTCCTGGTCTCTGAAGCAGCAGAAAACAAGCCCTCTCCTTCCTCTACGTGCCATCCCTTCAGATATTTAAACCTGGCTCTCATGTCCCCTCTTAACCTTCTCTTCTGCAGACTAAACATCCCCAGCTCTCTAAATCTGTCCTCATAGGGCTTCATGGCTTCCAGGCCCCTCACCATTTTGGTCGCCCTCCTCTGAACTTGCTCCAGCTTGACCATGTCCTTCTTGAATTGAAGTGCCCAGAACTAGACACAATTTGTGCCATCTTGCACCACACTTTCTGTGCTTTGTTAATCAACATCTATCCTTACAACATTATTTCTCCATACACACACACAGCTTTTTTATTATGCCCGTAAGAGAATGTCTAATAAAATAACTTTTTTACTTGAGTTGCTTAAGACTTCCTGAGGGTTCAGTTTGTGCTCCACACTTTCTAGATGTTAACACTTGGGACCAACCAAATGTATTGTTAAATCCATGGTGAGGAGCACCTTTGATACTGATCCAAGGTTCCAAAGGCTGCTATATTTACAGTGAGGATGAAGATATATGTAAAACATCTTCACCCTCGCTGTAAATATAGCAGCCTTTGGAACCTTGGATCAGTATCAAAGGTGCTCCTCACCAATGGCTGCTTTTCCTCCTGGAGAGAAGAGACTGGCGGGTTGCCACAGGGTTCTGTCCTGGGCCCAGGGCTGTTCAACATTTTTATCAATGACTTTTAATGAAGGAGTGGAGGGCATGGCGATCAAATTTGCAGATGACACCAAATTGGGAGGGGTTGCTGATACGCCAGAGGACGGGATCAGAATTCAAAATGACCTGGGCAGATTGGAGAGCCAGGCCAAAGCTAACAAAATGAATTTCAACAGAGAGAAATGTAAAGTCCTTCACTTAGGCAGAAAAAATGGAATGCACAAATATAGGATGGAGGATGCGTGGCTGGATAACTGTACGTGTGAAAGGGATCTAGGAGTCTTGGTGGACCACAAGCTGCAGCAGCTGAGAAAGCCAACGCAATTCTTTTTTGCATCAATAGGAGTATGGTGTCTAGATCGAGCGAGGTAATGGTACCACTCTATTCTGCATTGGTCAGGCCTCATCTGGAATCCTGTGTCCAGTTCTGGGCACCTCAATTCAAGAAGGATATCGACAAGCTGGAACGTGTCCAGAGGAAGGTGACCAAAATGGAGAAGGGTCTGGAAGTCCTATGAAGCCCTATGAGGAGCGGCTGAGGGAGCCAGGGGTGTTTAGTCTGCAGAAGAGAAGTTTAAGAGGGGACAGGATAGCCATGTTTAAATATTTGAAGGGATGTCATGTCGAGGAGGGAGTAGACTTGTTTTCTGCTGCTCCAGAGACTAGGACAAGGAGCAATGGATTCAAGCTGCAGGAAAGCAGATTCCACCTGAACCTCAGGAAGAACTTCCTGACGGTCAGGGCTGTCCGGCAGTGGAATCTGCTGCCTCCATGGAGTGTGGTGGAGTCTCCTTCTTTGGAAGTTTCTAAGCAGAGGCTGGATGGCCATCTGTTGGGAGTGCTTTGATGTGGGTTCCTGCATGGCAGAATGGGGTTGGACTGGAGGGTCCCTGGGGTCTCCTCCAATTATTCTATGATTCTAGGAAAAAATGGAGCCATCCTACCTTTCCTAGGTCTTCTCACATTGCCCGAGGCAACCACTGAAAAGGCCCTCTCTTGTGTCCTCACCAACCATAACCTTGGAGGTGATGGGGAAGAAAGAAGGGTATCTCATGCCAATCTCGGGCTCCTAGAGGGACACACCATTCGTCAGATCGCCCAGACCCAAGCTGGGCTTTGTTAAGTCATAACCAGTGCCTTGAATTGTGCCTGGAAACAAGACAGGCAGCCAGTGGAATTGTTGGAGGACAAGATTGTCTGATCCATGTTAGCAGCCCGTGGCTTTCTGCCTCTTATATTTTTAGCGTAAATGCATAATCTCGTCAATTGACCAGCAGTCAATTACATAATTGCCCCCAGTAGGGTTGCCTTGATTGCAAGAGCGTGCCTGTGTGCGTGTTCCTTTTAAAATGGTAGCTGTTCGGAGGCTTTCTTCCTCCACCTCTCTCAGCAAGGCTGTGGTGAAGGTCAAATCCTGCCCTCCTTGAAATCAATAGGAGCTTTGTTGCCGAGTTTGGGGTTGGATCAGTGTGGCGGCAGCAACGGGAGTGGAGATGGTTGAACGGGAGAGAGAGATTAATCTTTAATTGCTTCTTGGCTGTACTTCAAACAGACCTTTTTTCCCCTCTCTCTCTTTTTGGATAATAAGATTTTCCATTGTGCCCAGAGTTGCTGGGGGATATAGGACATTTTTCTCCGCTTTTTGTCAAAGTTGCCATCCCTTCCTTTCCCCCTCTTTGATTAAAACTTTCATTTAAAATATGCAGTTGGTTAAAGGACATGCTGGAATCTTAGCATTTTTCTCCACCTGATGGATCCTCCCCGTGGCTTCGTTGGCTTCGCTGCTTTTAATGGGCATATGAGACCAATTATTTATTTCCTGCAGCAATGAGAGTTAAGATGGCCCCGGAGCTGCTTTGAATTAGTGTGTTAAAAAAAGGGGGAGATCCTTGATTTTGAAGGGAGGCAGAAATTCTGGCGCATAAAAGAGCCTTTTCTTTATGTGACAAGGGAGTCAATAAACATTGATTCAGCTTGAGTGATCCCGACTCAGTTTTGGACAGAAAAGAAGAGCAAACAGGGGATTCAGAATTGAAATCCAATCTGGGTAAGATCAGAGGATCCAAAAGCAAAAGGAATATTGTGTGTCTGGGGGCTAAAAAAAGAGACGAATTTCTAACCAACACTTATCCCTGGTCAAAAAAAAATCCATGTCACCCTTTCGAATGAGCCCTTCCCAATTTGCATGCAAGTTCCACCCACCATGTATTGTTGTGATGACGTGCAAAGCAAGGTTTTTAAATAGGCTAAATAAATACTTACCAGGAAAACCCTAGGAGAAAGTTACCCTATGTTGGAGCTGACCTGAAGGGACATAACAGCAGATGGAAAAGCAGGATCTATGACGATTTGGAATGATAATACTCAAAACGCATGTGCTATTTGTTAGTCACTAGTTCTGGCCATGAGTGGGAGGTCGCAGCTAGCGCAAAACTCAGTAGCTAGATTGTTCACAAGAACATCGTATGATAAGATCAGTCGTAAGGAAATAGCCTTGGATGCCAACACACTTCTAGTCTGAATTCACAGTAATAAGATTTTAATGGCTTGGGACCCAGTCTTTCTCTCTAAATATTGTTTCTCTAGCCCAGCAAAAATCATTTTGTTGTTTTTCCAAAGTTCCTCTTAATTCTTTTTTTTTCCAGGCATTGAGTTAACTGCATTAGTGACAGCTAGGAAAAGTTACTTTGATTAACAATACCCATGCTGGCTGGGTAGGTTCTAGGAGTTGTAGTTTTAAAAAAATAATTTTCTGATCTCTGGGATATATGGATGAAAGGGATCAGAATTCCTGATCACATCTAGGGCCCTAACTTCTCACCGAGCTACCAAAAGATGTATTTGGAATTTGTCATTGCAGGCACATGGAGTGGAGCTTGTATGGCATCTACTAAAAAAAATTATTCACTGCTTGTAGAAAATTGGTGTATCATGGAGAAGGGTAGACATGACATTGCTCCTGACATTCTGGATTTTGATTGCGGCGTTTCAATCCACTGGGATTATACCTGTTTAGATTGCAGATGTATGATCGTGTGACTTAATGCTCCTCCTTTTAAAAAACGCACTATTCCTTGCATGAAGAAAATCAGTCTTCCAAGAAAAGGGGTTGTTGCAGAGGCATGTCTCTTTGCATTGGCTTTAGTACCCTGAGAAGGAAGGACATGGTTCTGATATCAGCATGATAACTCGATGCTGAGTCTAAGGTGGATACATGCATATCGTAAAATCCTGTGCTTCACGGGATCCTTTCTATAGAAAGGACTATTTTGTCTAATCCAAAGACGAAGAACTCTAAGGAGGAGAGCCTTGAAGTTGCCAGTCCACAGTTGTTAACATGTCCACAGTTGTTGTATGCAGCAGATCTGGTCACAGTCTTCCCCACCTGGATGAGATGTTTTATATTTTATTTCTCTTTCGCTGGTGGTTTCTAAGCGAAACCCAGTGTGGAATAGTGGTGACAGCGTTCTTCTGGGACTTGGGAAGTCCAAGGTCTAGTCTCCACTGAGATACTGAACTCTCTAGGTAGTCTTGGGCAAGCCGTTCTTTTTCTCTCTCTCCCACTCCCTCTGTCTTCCTAACCTACCATGCGGCATGTTATGCGTGAAAAACCACCGCCAGTGCCGATGCTGAGTGCGAAAGGCGCACCCAACCCTCGCACTCAAGGCCTGCCCAGCCTGACACCTCTTTGTGTTCAGGCTTGAACAGCCAGAGAGATCTCTGAATCAAGCCAGGGCTAGGACAAATAGGTCTGCCTCAGTTCTCCCTTTCTGAGAATGCAGCACCTTCCTCACTCTTGTTCCCCCTTGGTGTCTTCCTTCCAGGATGATCTCCCTTTACTGCTTTCCTTAAGTCTGCCCCTCTCCCAGATATAAGGACCAGCAGACTAGGGTACTATTGGCACTAATATATAGATGATATTAATGGTAGTGTGTATATTCCAGGATGCAGAATGAGACTCTGGCAGACTGTTATATGGAACTCAGAACTTCAAACGTTTTTTGTAACACTGTCACTTAAATTTATCTTGTATCTCAATGTTTGCAAACAGCACACTATTCTTCTTCTCTCTCTCTCTCTTAATTCATTTAGTATTTCTCATACACCCAATTTCTCAGTTCTCTCCTCCACAGAGCTCTTCAAACCTCCAACCTCTCCCGAACACACCACAAATCACACCCCTCAATCACTCCCCAGGCGGTTAAAATCTGTTATTTTCCTCTTTCCACCAGTCCCTCTCCTGGGCTATCCAAGGTTCCATTCCAACAGCCGATCAGCTTACACACTCTCAGTTGCCAAGGAGGCTTTGTTGTCAAGACCCCCTCCCACAGCACTCTTCTGAGGATAAAATGGGGAGCAAGGGGTTTATGCATACTGCCTGAAGATCATTGGAGGAAAGGAAGGAAAGGCATGTAATAAATAAATAAGTACCTTTAAACGATATATGGGTGTCTTCTTTTGTGGTGATGCACGTCCACCATAGCTGGCCACGGCCTCTGAAGCCCACCTTGATTGCAGGTCCTTGTTTCTAGGTCCAAGCCACAGCATACAGCTATCCCTGTTCGGCTGATCCTGAAAGAAACTACCTATATCTATAGCCATTGACTCAGGATCTTTCCTCCAAAGCCTTCTGGGGGGCTCTCAGTTTGGGAACATCACTCATTATAACAGTGCTGGATAGGTTTGTGGACTTCTGGCCTGTTACCAGCAGCTAGTCTCTTTCCCCCCCGTCTCACTGCTTTTTTGGATTTAGGGATAAGAGACTGAAATATATACTGAAACTGCAGTTCCCCGTTACTCTCCCAGTTGGCTGGACCAAACAATAATGTATAGGTTGAAAAAGAAATTAAACAGCCACTCTGTCTGCATGGTATGTGTGTTTTTGTCGGTAGTGCGCAGTGGGTTCTGTAGCAATGGGGAAGTGTGGGCTTTCCTCTAGACTGGGACGGAGCTATCCAAGGTGCTGAGCACTGTCTTCAAAATAGGTTCAGAACTTTGGAGAGCTTCTTTAAAGACTACACTAAAACCTGGATTGGATCTACTGCCCCACTGACTGGAAAGCCACAGCTGCTACTAGTGGATGTATGTGTGTGTATGGGGTGGGGGAGATCTTCTCTTCTGTGGCCTGTGGCACTAGAACTACATATCCCATGATTCCTTAGGTTGGAACCATGAGAATTACAGTGCTATGAAAACTGTTGTTATGGTGACAAGCAGATACAGGCTGTTTGAAAAGTTTTGTCTGTTGACTGGGGAGAAAAATAGAAGACAGGGTAGAGGTGTTTTATAATAAGGAACGGGAAATAATCTATTGAGCGCGAATACTTGTATGTTCTTTTGCACAACTGAGTCTTTATGTACCAGTGCATGGCGTAGAATCGTATAGCTTAGGTTTGTATTAAGTGAAATATTCTTTGATTTATATCATCTGTGCCTACCAAACCTTTGCTATTACAACCCAATAGAATGTATGTGGGCTAATTCTGCATTTGTTGTGTTTGAGGAGAGGCGTGCGGAGCTGACAAAAAGTCTGGGTGGCAGCGAATAATGGAAAGGTAAAGCCGAAGGCAGTTGTCCCACTTGGTGGAAAGAGAGCAGAATTTATTTGAGGGGTGGGCAAGCACAACTCTCTATCCCTGGGATGCCCCCAGATGACCTCTAGTGGCAGAGGGAAGGCATTTTGACTATACAGTCCTTCCACATTCAGAGGTTTGATTCACTATACAGTCCTCCTTCCACATTCAGAGGTTCATGGATTTAATTATTGATTATTGATCAATATGGAGCTCCCCTTCCCATCCCCTTGCAGAGAAGGAAGGCTTGCACAGCAGTACAAAAGGTAAGAGAATGGGAGGAGGAAGCCCTGGAGGGGGATCATGGGGGATGAGTATTTACCGTTTTTCCACTTTTACAAGGGTTCTGCACCCCGAAGCCTCGTGAATGTGGAGAGGCCACGGTATTTCCATCCCCCCAACTACCGCCATTTGAAAACCAGGAGAGGCTTTTTTGAAAACCAGGAATGTGCTCACGCGTCCTGGTGCTAACAAAGTAAAGTAACTAGAGGTCATTTTCTGCTAATAAGGGTCTCTCCTGATCCTAAAATGGTCGTCACGTCCCCAAAAAGGGTCCCATGCCCTCTAAAGGGAGTGTGGGAGCATCTTGGAGCAAGAACTGCTTTTGTGTTGCTTTTACAGGGCATCCAATGCAACCTGTGCCTGTCCACTCCATAGCCCTCTAGCAGTAATTAAAAGGAAAGGAAAGGGTCCTTTGGTCCTCTCCTGGCTTTGTAATTCAATCTGTGCAAAAGCCCAGTCTGTGTGAGTTCATTCTTCAAACAGGACAGCAGTAAAGGTGTTTTGAACTGATGCTGGCCGAGTACAGCAGTCTGTGGCTTTGAGATTATGATTATTGGACAGGAGTAACTACTCTGGATGTTGCTAATAAGTTGAAAAGGAAGGAAAACGCTTATTTTTCAATCATAAAATCAATCCAGGAGAGCACGAGAGTTGCCACGCTGGGTAACAGAAGCCCCCGAAGCAAGGGATGGGAATTGTATAGCCCTTCAAATTTTGTAGAAATGCAACTCACTAAATTTCTCACCCTTTGCTGCTCTTGGGTTGCTGAGAGTTGCGATTAAACGACGAGCCTTTCCACGCCACACCGTTATAGTGCTATTATTCCACTTTCAACATTCTGGGAATCCTGGGGTTCGTAGTTCACTGAGAATTCTCAAGGCACCTCCCTAAACTGCAAACCCCAGGATTCCACAGGATGTTGGAAGTGGAATAATAGCACTATAACAATGCAGTGCGGAAAGCATAAACATCTGAAGGGCTGCACCGTTCCCATCCCTGTGTGCCCAGGTAGCTGTTATGGAGAAGAAGAAACAGAAGGCAAGCTTAGAGAAGGACGGAAGGAAGTTAATCCTAAGCATTGAGGTTTTCATGTTGATCTAGAAGAGACTAGAGGGGGAAAACATAGACTTGCCTGTCTGCCTCTTCATGTCCTTAGTCTACTCCCAATTCGGGTTTTCTGGCTATAAAATTAGTTTTGTAACATTCAACACAGTGATGCCAGGGTGCACGCTGGCAGTGAAATGTCTTCATCCTGTTTAGAGGAGGCATTAGTTATGCTGTTTCAATAAGTGGGAAGTCCTTGCATTAACCCTAAGCTCGTTCTTGCTGGTTTTAGGTGACTATGGCACTGCTGGGAAAGCCCTCCGACGGGCCACCAAACAACTCCAGGCCTGATCAGTGGCACTTGGTGTTCTCTCAAAAAGATGAAGTCATCACCAGCTTAATATCTGCCTTAGATTCTATGGTAAGGTTGTTTGGATTTTTTTTTTTTTTAAATAAGATGAAATGAAACAATGTGGGATTTCCCTTGGACAGGCTTTGGTAGAGTCTCAGAGCGTGGGAAATGTACTATAACTCCCAGCGGCTATGCTAGCTGCAGGATTCTGGAAGATGTAGCCCCACAATGTGATGCTCCCATTCTCTGCATGTTAAATTCAAATTGCCAGGTGCTTTATGGGGGAGGCATATCTAGAGTAGAGCTTAAAAGTATTATTAGTTATTGTATTCTAGGAGCTGCAGTCCAAAAAAAAGTATCATTTCCCAGGTCTCGTATAGGCCATTTCCGCACTACACTGTTATAGTGCTATTATTCCACTTTCAGCGTCCTGTGGAATTGTGGGGTTTGTAGTTTACTGAGGCCAAAGAGCTCTCTGGCTGAGAATCCTAAATGCCCCTCCCTAAACTGCAAACCCCGGGATGCCATAGGATGCTGAAAGTGGAACAATAGCACTATGGCACTGTAGTGCGGAAATGGCCTCTGAGCTTTCAGCAGATGTCCCTGTTGCTTTACATCCAGATTGAACTCATAACTGCAAGGATGTGTGACCAAGGCAGAGACTGTAGGGCAACCTTGCATGAATATCAGCGGACTTCCAGGGCCAAGCACACTCCAGTGAGCCCTATAAGGCCTTTCTCCCCTATCCTGCTCCTCCGTCTGAACATCCTGTCGCCCTCCTCTGGACACATTCCAGCTTGTTGATATCCTTCTTGAAATGAGATGCCCAGAACTGGACAAAGGATTCCAGATGAGATATGACCAAAGCAGAATACTATTACCTCCCTCGATCTAGACACCATACTCCTGTTGATGCAACCAAGAATCGCATTGGCTTTCTTGGTTGCCGCATCACACTTCTGACTCATGTTCAGCTTGTGGTCCACCAAGACTCTTAGATCCCTTTCACACGCCCTGTTATCCAGCCCTTTGATGGCGTACAGCATGCCGTTGGTGCCATGGCATGTTTGCAGACATTTTTAGTGCATTCAAGGGGGAAAGGTTCAATCACGGAAGGTTGCAATGCCGTGCAGCTGGGGAACTGGCCAATCAGTATAGTTAATACCAAAAAAAAGTTGCACGAGGTGTTATGGGCGGAAAGACGACGGGTTTCCTTTGAAGACACATTGACAGTATTGTCAGGGAAAGGACAGTGAGCTCCTGTTATTTTGTGTTGCTGTTACGGAGGAAGCAACTTCAGTAGCTTCAGTACTGAAGTGAAAATTGCTTCCCCGCATCCACAGCCAGAGGTTTTTGAAGTCAATCTTTAAAAACACATATTGCCGTTTCTATTAACCTTTATGTCGGAATCTGCTGTTTTGATCATCCCTCGTGAGTTGCCAACCGCGGTGTGAGCTTTTCCTAACAAGACGGTGACGGTTCTGATCTCCTGCGACAAAGAAAACAATTTACATGAATGGCTTTTTCAAAAAATAGCTTCTCTTCTCTCCCCAACTTTTTGATTTTTTTTTAAAAAAAGAAAATTCCAGTAACAATATTACATAAGTCAGTTTTTTCTTTTCCCCAGCACGCTGTTATCTACTTGGTGAGGCATCCGTGACAAAATTTATCGTATTTTGAACTGAGAAATAACAGACAAGGAAAAGAGAGAGAAAGCATGTGTGTTCACAACGTGTTATCAGCAACAACAAAATAATCTATTTAAATCAGAAATGTACAGCTGTCAGGATTTAAGGCACTGTGCTGGCTGCATGGGGGATCTTGGAGGGATGCTTCCTAAAAAAATCCATCCCCCCATGCAAAAAAAGAGCTTGAGGAGCCCTGGGAGTCACAAAAGTGGCCCAAGTAGTCGTATATGGGGCATGCATTCCCACCCCTCTTTTTTAAAGAGCTCTTCAAAGAAGCAGATTTCTCCTCGACATTTAACCTTGTTTGGAACTGGTTCATAGAATCATAGAAACATAGAGTTGGAAGAGACCACAATGGCCATCGAGTCCAGCCCCAGTCTGCAATTCAGGAACATACCGTCAGAGCATTCCCATCCAGCCTCTGCTTAAAAACCTCCAAAGAAGGAGACTCCGCCACACTCTGGGGCAGCATATTCCACTATTGAACGGCTCTGACCGTCAGGAAGTTGTTCTTTCTTGATGATGTTTCGGTGAAATCTCTTTTCCTGTAGTTTAAATCCATTGCTCCCTGTCCTAGTCTCTGGAGCAACAGAAAACCAGCTTGCTCCGTCTTCAACATGACCTCCCTTCAAATATTTAAGCATGGCTATCATGTCACCTTCTTTTCATCAGGCTAAACTTTCCTAGCTCCCTAAGCCTCTCCATGTAGGGCATGGTTTCCAAACCCTACAGGCGTAGTTTTCAGTTAGGATGGATTCTATGGAATTGCGCTGGGGATCAACTACCTATCTCCAGAGACAGAGCAGGCTTCCTGATTGTCCAGCTTCTGAGTGCCACATTCTTTTAAGTGTTTTTCTCTGCATTTGGTCTTCCTCCTCCTCTCAAAAGGCACCTTCCAGATAGTGGTGAGCTTTCTTTCATTGGAGTTTTTCAACACAACTTTGGTTGCCCGTCCATTAGGAATGTTTTGGCTGTGGATTTCAGCAAGGAGTTGGGCTGGATGAGTTTTGGAGTCCCTTCCAACACTACAGTTGTATAATATAGTTCTAGGGACTCATAAATCTATAGCCATGGAAGGAACACTGCCTGAAAACTGAGAACACTGCTGCCGGTTGGTGTAAAAAGTACTGAGCTAAAAGGGCCAATTCGCTTCAACACACAGTAAGATAGATCTTTGTATTGATCTTTAGACTTTCACACAATTGTAATTCACAGCAGGAACCTGCTTCCAGTGGTTAATCCCTTCTCTATTGGTTGCTACCCTAATAGAATATGGAAAAGCACCAAAAGTTCTCGTTGCAGAAAAGGCATTGTTTAATAAGCATAGAATCGTAGAATCATAGACTCATAGAGTTGGAAGAGACCCCAGTGGCCATCCAGTCCAACCCCCTGCTATGCAGGAACACCCATCAAAGCATTCCCAGCAGACGGCCATCCAGCCTCTGCTTAAAAACCTCCAAAGAAGGAGACTCCACCACACTCCATGGAGGCAGCAGATTCCACTGCCGGACAGCCCTGACCATCAGGAAGTTCTTCCTGAGGTTCAAGTGGAATCTCCTTTCCGGCAGCTTGAATCCATTGCTCCTCGTCCTAGTCTCTGGAGCGGTAGAGAACAAGCCTGCTCCGTCCTCGACATGACATCCCTTCCAATATTTAAACATGGCTATCATGTCCCCTGTCAAACAGGAAATGATTAGCTTGTCATTTTTGGCTTCCTAAATAATAAATAAATAAATAAACAGTCCTGGGGGAGGCACAATTAAATTGCAGATCGTACCTGGCCAGGGCTTCTGGGAATTTTTTGTTGTTCTTGCATACCCTCCTATCGTTTCCAACTTATGGTAACCCAAAGGCAAACCTACGATCGGGTTTTCATAGCAAGATTTGTTGAGAATGAGTTTGCCCTTGCTTTCCTCTCCGGCTGAGACAGTGTGACCCACTCAAGGTCACCCAGGGGGTCCTGAGCACTCAAACCACTGCATCACATTGGTTCTCCATTTCTGGGGATACATACCTTCATTTTGAGGGCAAGATTTTTCAGGATTTGAGGAGACAGAACTTTAGGCAAATGGAGGCATCAGGCGGCACTTTGACTACCTCTGTTTCAATAAGTATAAAAATAAATAGAGAATATAGTATAGCATCAAGTGTCTGGTTGCAGCTGTTGAAAGGTATTTATGGTGTTAGTAAGCATTAAAAAAATCCATTGTTAGTTTTATCATTTTATATGTCTTTTAAAGTTTCCATTGTTTTGAAGCTTTTAATTTTTTTAAAAAACCTTTTGGAAACTGCTTTGGGTCCCATCTTGGCAGAAAAGGCGGCGTATAAATTAATTAAATAAAGAAACAACCTCCTTGAGTTTAGCCCCCCGAAAAAGATCAGACGACGATGGAGGTGCTAGAAAACTGCTCCCCGTGGCCAGCTCTGGATTTTAATTTAACTGCTGGGTTTTGAGCTAGTTGTAGTTTTTAAATACTCTCTAAGCATTCTTGGCGAACATTTCTCCTGGGCAGAGAATACGATTTGAATAACCCAGGTGAGAGATCTACTGGTGCATGCGTTGCAATGGTCATATCCTCCTTAAAGTATTTTTGGATGATGCTTGATCACATTTCTTTTATTATTTTAATGCATTTAATTGGTTAAAATATACCACTTATCACATCCCATCTAAATGATATCTTGAAGCGGTGTTGTTAATTAATGCCTCCCCCTTCCAGCTCTAAGGTTCTCCTTTCCAACTCTAAGGGTTCTTTCCGCACTACACTGTTATAGTGCTATTATTCCACTTTCAGCATACTATGGAATTCTGGGGTTTGCAGTTTAGGGAAGAACATTTAGACTTCTCAGCCAGAGAGCTCTTTGACCGCAGGAAACTACAAACCCCAGAATGCCATAGGATGTTGAAAGTGGAATAAAAGCACTATAACAATCTAGTGTGGAAATGGCCTAAGATTCTGTGATTGCATCCTTAAGCAGAGGGTAGAAGGACATCTTTCAGGACTGCCAGATTTCCTGTATGACGGAAGGTTGGACTGGATGACCCTTTTGGTCCGTTCCAACTCTGTGATTCTGTGATGTTAATTGCCTTGGTGACCTCCTTGGACAAGAAAGTCAGGCATAAAATCTTTTATTTAAGAATAAATATGTTAACCTGATTGCTGCCCCCCCTGTTCTCTTTCCTCCAGTGTTCAGCACTTTCTAAACTCAACGCTGAGGTTGCCTGCATTGCGGTCCATGATGAAAATACCTTTGTCGTTGGGACGGAAAAGGGGAGGCTCTTCCTGAATGCAAGGAAAGAGGTCCAGGCGGATTTCAAGAAGTTCTGCAGTAAGTATTGGGCCATCTTGAGCTGGAAAGTCTGGGGGACCACAAAGGTCTGAAGTCAGCCCCTGCTTGCTGCATGCCTGACACAAGGTAGAGCACGGCTGGGAACCAGGCAGCGGATAAGCAGTGTTGGGGCGTGCTGGGAGTTGCAGTCCAACAACATCTGGAGGGCTGCCTGATTTGTGCCTCTGCTTTAGGACAAGTGTGTTTTCGCTTACGGATTTCCTGGCTCGTCTTACCCACAGCGCAACTTCTCCCTTCAGTTTTCTGTTATCTCAGAAACCTGAGTTTGGAAGACAAGCATCTCTCCTTTGGCTTCAGATGTTTGATGTGCCGTCTCCGCAGAACAAGGGTGGGAACCCCTCAGTCCTCCAGAATGAGTGCATGTCCCAGCATTTCTCAGCACTGGCTCTGCTGGCTCAGTCTGCTGGGACTTGCATTCCGACAACGTCCGGAGGGCTGAACAATTCCCTTCCCTGAAGTGGAGAATCAGCTCAAATCAAAACTAGCCGTGATGACTGCAATTGAATCATAGAATCATAGAATCATAGAAATGTAGAGTTGGAAGAGACCCCAGGGGCCATCCAGTCCAACCCCCTGCCATGCAGGAACACCCTCAAAGCACTCCCGACAGATGACCATCAAGCCTCTGCTTAAAAACCTTCAAGGAAGGAGACTCCACTACACTCCGAGGCAGCAGATTCCACTGCTGGACAGCCCTGACTGTCAGGAAGTTCTTCCTGAGGTTCAGGTGGAATCTCCTTTCCTGCAGCTTGAATCCATTGCTCCTTGTCCTGGTCTCTGGAGCAGCAGAAAACAAGTCCCCTCCTTCCTCTACGTGGCATCCCTTCAAATATTTAAACATGGCTATCATGTCCCCTCTTAACCTCCTCTTCTGCAGACTAAACATACCCAGCTCTCTAAGTCTATCCTCATAGGGCATGGCTTCCAGGCCTCTCACCATTTTGGTCGCCTTCCTCTGGACTTGCTCCAGCTTGTCAATATCCTTCTTGAATTGGAGTGCCCAGAACTGGACACAGTATTCAAGATGGGGTCTAACCAGAGCAGAGCAGAGTGGTACCAGTACCTCTCTCGATCTAGACACCAGACTCCTATTGATGCAGCCAAGAATTGAATTGGCTTTCCTGGCTGCCGCATCACACTGCTGACTCATGTTCAGCTTGTGGTCTATGAAGACTCCTGGATCCCTTTCACACGTACTGCTATCCAGCCACGTGTCCCCCATCCTATATTTCTGCATTCCATTATTTCTGCCTAAGTGTAGGACCTTACATTTCTCTCTGTTGAATTTCCTTTTGTTCGCCCTGGCCCAGCTCTCCAATCTATCCAGGTCATTTTGAATTTTGATCCTGTCCTCTGGCGTATTAGCAACCCCTCCCAATTTGGTGTCATCTGCAAATTTGATGAGCATGCCCTCTATTTCTTCATCCAGGTCATTGATAAAAATATTGAACAGCCCTGGGCCCAGGACAGAACCCTGTGGCACCCCACTAGTCACTTCTCTCCAGGCTGGAAAGCAGCCATTCATGATCACCCAATGATCACCGATTTCATAGCGCACAGGTGGGCAAACTGCAGAATTTTCTACCAGTTATATTATTTTTTTCTGGAACTCCACAGTGTTCACTATTTGGAGCCAGAAGCAAAATATGAAGTGAGACATAGAACTGTGGAGCAAGGTGTCTCTCAGCCAGTTTGTTTTCAGCACCAGCGCTGAGCTTGCAGACCACAAAATTCACTCTTTGTCCCTACCTTTTGTTATTTCAAAAACTGAATTAGTGAGTGGGAAAGTCTTTTAGTGGTTGATATACTATAATCCACCCGGAGAGCTGTCAGCAGACTGTGGCCAGTTCCGCCCTACACTGTTATAGTGCTATTATTCCACTTCCCCATCTGATGGAATCCTGGGATTTGCAGTTTAGGGAGGGGGCATTTGGAATTCTCAGCCAGAGAGCTCTTTGGCCTCAGTAAACTGCAAATCCCAGAATTCCACAGGAGGTTGAAAGTGGTAATAATAATAAATAATAATCATTTAATAATTTAATAAATTTAATAATAATAATAAATAATAATAAATAAAAAATAATAAGCTGTATTCCGACAGACCTTCCCAGACTAGCATTTCCATCACCTCCCATCTATTGCCTTGCTGGTTTGCTAATGGTAATTGATGGATTGTTAATTGCTGTGTATTTTAAGGGGTTGGTTTAGGTGGGTTGGTGGGTGGGGAGGATTGGGTATGTTTTTAATGTCTTTTAATGTATTTTATGTTGTTTGCTGCCTCGATCCGTGTGGAGAGGCGGGATACAAATAATAATAATAATAAGTATTATTATTATAGCACTATCACAGTATAATGCAGATATGGCCTTTGCAGCCCACTATAGGTTCCCCGTGCAATTTAGGATCCTGAGTGCATATGAGATTTGGACACTGGGGCCCTGCTAGCCAAGCTTTTGCCCAGGATGTTTTGGGTTAAAGTAGAACCTGTTTGCTTAGCTCGAAAACTAGAAAAACGGTCGTCTTGCTGGATGCTGGGAGCGAGCGTGTTTGCATTTAATCCCCTTGGTGGAACTGCTCAAGAACAGTTCATTCTCGTGCAAATATTAGCCCTGCTCGCCTGTCAAGGTCAATGCCTGCTCGGATTATCTGTTGAGCGTGCGCCAGCTGTATATTTTTTGCCCTGAGTCTAATCCATTTGTGAGCATTCGGCATTAGCAAATACATATCGCTGCTGGTGCCTTGTCCTCGTTCCTTGCTTCGTATGGATGAGGATTCAGCAGAGAGGCTTCTGCCTGAAGGGCAGTTTGCTTCAAATGGAACTTCTTCTGTGTTGTGTCTCCATCATCACTGCCATCTTCATGGCTGGATAGCAGTACGTGTGAAAGGGATCTAGGAGTCTTCATAGACCACAAGCTGAACATGAGTCAGCAGTGTGATGCGGCAGCCAAGAAAGCCAATGCAATTCTCGGCTGCATCAATAGGAGTATGGTGTCTAGATCGAGGGAGGTACTGGTACCCCTCTACTCTGCTTTGGTTAGACCCCATCTTGAATACTGTGTCCAGTTCTGGGCACCCCAATTCAAGAAGGATATTGACAAGCTGGAGCAAGTCCAGAGGAGGGCGACCAAAATGGTGAGAGGCCTGGAAGCCATGAAGCCCTATGAGGATAGACTTAGATTGCTGGGTATGTTTAGTCTGCAGAAGAGGAGGTTAAGAGGGGACATGATAGCCATGTTTAAATATTTGAAGGGATGCCACGTAGAGGAAGGAGGGGACTTGTTTTCTGCTGCTTCAGAGACCAGGACAAGGAGTAATGGATTCAAGCTGCAGGAAAGGAGATTCCACCTGAACCTCAAGAAGAACTTCCTGACAGTCAGGGCTGTCCGGCAGTGGAATGTGCTGCCTCGGAGTGTAGTGGAGTCTCCTTCCTTGGAGGTTTTTAAGCAGAGGCTTGATGGTCATCTGTAGGGATTGCTTTGAGGGTGTTCCTGCATGGCAGGGGGTTGGACTGGATGGCCCCCGGGGTCTCTTCCAACTCTGAATTTCTATGATTCTATGATTCTATGATTCATCATCTTGATTTTAGAGTTTACCAGAAGTTACTGGCCATTTCCGCACTACACTGTTATAGTGCCATTATTCCACTTTCAACATCCTGTGGAATTCTGGGGTTTGAAGTTTACTGAGGCCAAAGAGCTCTCCGGTTGAGAATTCTAAAGGCCCCTCCGTAAACTACAGATCCCAGGATTCCATAGGATGTTGAAAGTGGAATAACAGCACCATAACAGTGTAGTGCGGAAGTAGCCACTGATTGGAATTTGGGGAGGGTTCATGATTTTCGAATTCTGTTCGAGAATCTAGGAATCAGCGAGGGATCATCAGATCACGGGGCACATTCCAAGAATGGTCACTTTTTGTAATTGTACCGTGGTGATCTTATTTATGATGAATTCGTTTATTTCGTTATTTTAGGTTTAGGCCATTTCTTCTCTACGCTGTTACAGTGCTATCATTCCACTTTCCATATCCTGTGGAATTCTGGGGTTTGTAGTTTCCCAAGAGCTCTCCAGCTGAGAATTCTCAATGCCCCTCCCTAAACTGCAAGTCCCAGGATTCCACAGGATGCTGAAAGTGGAATAATAACACCATAACAGTGTAGTGTGGAAATGGCCTCAGATTTTACATTATCAAGATGATGATGTTGGTGACAGTGATGAATATAGGATCTCTCCCTTCCTAGCTTTTTAAAGCTTTCCATGAGACTACTAAGGTCCAAAACCTTAGGTTGTGGGGCTAAATGCAATTCCAAAGGTTCCTGTCTGTCCCTTTGGGCTTCTCGTGAAGGCCACATTCTTTCTTGTGACACCATTGTTAGTGGTTTCTCAGCTTTTCTGTGTTTTCCCCATTCTCCGGAGCTGGTATGAAGAGCGTTGAGCTAAAATCAGCTTATATATTTGGGACATCCTTTTGCCTTTGACCGGGAGGGGCCCCTTAGAACTTGGCATGTGGCCCCTTAGAACTTGTATGAAATTGACATCAGCCCTTGGGCTGAAAGGTATTCTCCATTCAAGAATGACAAGCTGGAATGTGTCCAGAGGAGGGTGACCAAAATGGAAAAAGACATGGAAACCATGAAACCCTATGAGAAGCAGCTTAAGGAGCTGGATATATTTTCCTGGAGATGAGAAGGTTAAGAGGTGACATGATAGCTATGTTTAAATATTTGGAGGGATGTCATGTTGAATATGGAGCAAGCTTGTTTTCTGCTGCTCCAGAGACTAGGACATGGAGCAATGGCTTTAAACTTCACATATTTTAAAATGCAGATAGCTAAAATCACACGATGGGAAAAATATGCATAATCATGCTGTAATTAATGGAGAAATGTGTCATTAATCATCGCAGACTTTTTACAAAGGCCAGATTTAATGTTTTTCCCTCTGAAATGCTCCCAATTAGATTTGCCGGTATCTTTTACACCATAAGGTTATGTCCCTGGAGTAATCAGGAAGTAGAATCCATCACCACCAATTGTCCTGCTGTTCTTTTAATAGTTAATTAATTGTTAATTGTTATGTATTTTAGGGGGTTGGTTTTAGCTGGGTTGGTGGGTGGGGAGGGTTGGGTATGTTTTTAATGTTTTTAATGTAATTAATCATTATTGCTGTTCACCGCCTCGATTCATCTGGAGAGGCGGGATAGAAATAATAATAATAATAATTATCATCATCATCATCATCATCGTCTTTTGTCTTATGGATTCTACAAGCAGGTTCGACAACATTTGACTAATCCATTGTTGGCGAGCATACCAGGACAGTCAGCCCAATTTTGTGTCACCTTCTTATTGGAAGATATAAATTCCAGTTTGCCAAGTTTTTGTTTGAGGAGATCAGACTTAGAGAACAGTTAACTTTTGTACAAGGAAAAAAAATCTGAAATAAGTTCAGCCTGTATGATTTGACCCAGTTGTTTGAGCGTAATAAGAAATTGTTCTTGTAATCAATGGAGAAAGGTGTAAATTAGGTAAATGGTGCAAATAATTGTGCACATTAGGGAAAAATGTGTTTAGTGTGTGAGAATTTCAGTGCAAGAAAAAATGCTCAAAGGCTTAAAATTGGTTGCTAGTCCCAGGTAAAGTAGGCCCATGGTATCACTGGGACTTGCATCACTGCTGAGTTGCTAAATTCCCAATGAAGCAATGGGTCTGTTATTGTGGAATTTAGGATTTAGCTCCTAAGTCCCATAACCCAGTACGAAACAGGCGATTTCCGCACTACACTGTTATAGTGCTATTATTCCACTTTCGACATCCTATGGAATCCTGGGGTTTGCAGTTTAGGGAGAGGCATTTAGATTTTTCAGCCAGAGAGCTCTTTGGCCTCAGTAAACTGCAAACCCCAGAATTCCCCCAAAGATGTTGAAAGTGGAATAATAGCAGTATGACAATGTAGTGTGGAAATGGCCAAAGAAAGGAAGGCTGGATTCTGAGAAACTTGAAATTGAAATGGAAGGATTTTCATATCCCTAAAATTGAGAAGGATTTCTGACTTGCAGTTGTTCAACAGTTACAGCAACAAAATAACTTGCTAAACTATCCTAAATTATACAGCTTAAATTAAGAAAACTTTAAAAAGTTGGCAGCTGTGGGTATTGTCCTCATACTCTGTGCCATAGAATTGACACGCTGGTGCTCTCCGAATATTTTTGTACATTGCAATAAACATCATCCCCAACCACCGTCCGTATTGAGGTTGATGGGAGTTGTAGTGCACAGAGGCCACCAAGCTGCCTAACCTTGATCTATGAAAAGAAGGAAAAGTCACTAACTGGGAGGTATTTTCTAATAGTACGAGGATACCTGGTGGCGATGTCACAGGGCAACATCGCATCGGATGCAGAATTCTGCACCAGATACCAATTCTATGTTCTGAATATTGCCG
The DNA here is from genome assembly GCA_948474755.1 of Ctenosaura bakeri. Classification (NCBI taxonomy): domain Eukaryota; kingdom Metazoa; phylum Chordata; class Lepidosauria; order Squamata; family Iguanidae; genus Ctenosaura; species Ctenosaura bakeri. The sequence goes on from CAOLHI010002285.1 coordinate 56,830, forward strand.
TCGTGAACAGAGGGTTGTGGATTCCAGTGGCCTCACCAAGCCACTGATACCAAGAAGGCATCTCATCTCGTAAATTATCATGTTTTCTCTCCTTCCCGTTCCTCTCTTGGTGGCAGGAGTTCAACAGAGGAAAGAACAAGATCTGGATGGCCAGAGGAAGATCAAGGACTTTGGCCGGACAATTCCCCGGATCTCCCCGGATCAGGGATCAGATGTTTACCTCCTCAGGAAGATGGTGGAAGAAGTTTTTGACGTGCTTTATAGTAAGGAACAGCCTTGGTTTCCTTCCGCTTTGGCTCAGTTACGGTTGCTTTCTGCGTCACCTGTGGGTTGCTTTCCGCAGGGCAGTTGCCTAGACCTGTTGAACGGACCCCGAGCAAGTAAAATTTATTTGTCATCTACAGCTTCCAAAATCATCCAGTTTATTATCTTCGACAATGTTCCCCATGACATTCTTGCAATGAAGCTAGTAAAATGTGGGCTGGAAAGGGCTACCGTTAGTTGGATTTGTAATTGGTTGACCGGCCGAACCCAAAGGGTGATCACGAATGGCTGCTTTTCATCCTGGAGAGAAGTGACTAGCGAGGTGCCACAGGGTTCTGTCCTGGGCCCAGTGCTGTTCAATATTTTTATCAACGACTTAGATGAAGGAATAGAGGGAATGCTCATCAAATTTGCAGATGATACCAAATTGGGAGGGGTTGCTAATACGCCAGCAGACAGGATCAGATTGCAAAATGACCTGGACAGATTGGAGAGCTGGGCCAAGGCGAACAAAATGAAATTCAACAGAGAGAAGTGTAAGGTCCTACACTTAGGTAGAAAAATGGAATACAGAAATATAGGATGGGGGACACGTGGCTGGATAGCAGTACGTGTGAAAGGGATCTAGGAGTCTTCATGGATCACAAGCTGAACATGAGTCAGCAGTGTGATGCGGCAGCCAAGAAAGCCAATGCAATTCTTGGCTGCATCAATAGGAGTCTGGTGTCTAGATCGAGAGAGGTACTGGTACCACTCTATTCTGCTTTGGTTAGACCCCATCTTGAAAACTGTGTCCAGTTCTGGGCACCCCAATTCAAGAAGGATATTGACAAGCTAGAGCAAGTCCAGAGGAGGGCGACCAAAATGGTGAGAGGCCTGGAAGCCATGCCCTATGAGGATAGAGTTAGAGAGCTAGGTATGTTTAGTCTGCAGAAGAGAAGGTTAAGAGGGGACATGATAGCCATGTTTAAATATTTGAAGGGATGTCATGTAGAGGAAGGAGAGGGCTTGTTTTCTGCTGCTCCAGAGACCAGGACAAGGAGCAATGGATTCAAGCTGCAGGAAAGGAGATTCCACCTGAACCTCAGGAAGAACTTCCTGACGGTCAGGGCTGTCCGGCAGTGGAATCTGCTGCCTCGGAGTGTAGTGGAGTCTCCTTCCTTGGAGGTTTTTAAGCAGAGGCTTGATGGCCATCTGTCAGGAGTGCTTTGAGGGTGTTCCTGCATGGCAGGGGGTTGGACTGGATGGCCCCCGGGGTCTCTTCCAACTCTACATTTCTATGATTATATGATTCTATGATTCTATCTGTCCTTCTTATCCTAGGTGAGGCCTTGGGGAAGAGCAGTGTGATACCATTGCCATATGAGAAATTCCTAAAAGAGCCGGGCTTGCTGACAGTTGCTGGGATGCCTGATGGGCTCACCTTGAGGAAACCGACTGAGTACGATGCAAAGTCTCTGATGGCCATTTTAGAGCACAGCCACCACATGCGTTTCAGGCTAAAAAGGTAAGAAGACGTTAGAACGATGGAGGCCTCCTGCACAGAGTGGGGCTTTGCCTGCCCAGGGAATAAACACGGTGCCCGATTCTTACCTTGTCCGTGCTAGCTTTTCTTCATGTATCGGGTCCTGCTAAAATCCCAGCAATGGGCCTTGCAGCATAAAGCTTTCATCTCATCTTACTCTTTCTCTCTACTGCTCCCCTTCTCAATTCAATATCATAATAACCAGGGCTTGGGAAAGTGATTTCTTTTTTGTTTTATTTTTGCACTATAGCTCTCAGAAAATGCTGGCTCGGGGATTTTAGGTGTTAGGCTCCCAAAAAGCCAGTTTCTCATGTTTTGGATCTTTCTGCACTACACTGTTATAGTGCTATTATTCCATTTTCAACCTCCTGTGGAATTCTGGGGTTTGTAGTTTCCTGAGGCCAAAGAGCTCTCTGGCTGGGAATTCTGAAGTCCCCTCCCTAAACTGCAAACCCCAGGATTCCATAGGAGGTTGAAAGTGGAATAATAGCACTATAACAGTCTAGTGTGGAAATGGTTAGAATAGGTGGAAGACAGTGTAGGGTGGAAATGGCCATGGTATTACTGTAGTCTATAGACCATTCTTGGAATAATCCAGCAGGACTCTTTGCATGATTCTGTGCAATTCACCTGAAGTTTCTCCCTTTATTTAGGCCACCTGAGGACTCCTTTCGGGAGCCCAACCTTGCTTCCGAGGTGAACTCTCCCGCCCTCCTGTCAAAGGGGAGCCGAGAACCAGGCCTTAACAACGTGCACGCTAAACTGGCCAGCCAAGACGCCCTTCCCGGGGTCACTGCAAACAGTTTCTTGTACGGCGTGTCGCTTCCCACGCAGATTGCCATGGAGATAAAGCAGGAAGGTCCTGCTGGTCGACACGGGATGAGCACCGTCGGCGAGATGCTGAGGTCCCGCCCATCAGGAGAAGCGAAAGTGCCTTCGCCACAGGAGTTCGGCGACTGCTGTGGTAATGACCTTCATGTTTGCTGTCCAAGGAGTGGCTGTTTGAAGCCTATGCAACGGCCCCGATATGCTCGGGTTGGGTGGGAAGGGGGAATGTGTCAGAGATGGCTTTGACAGGGTTACGGGGCTACCAGTCCTAGGCAGGAGGTAACAACAGCAAACATGTCTCCCTCCCTCCTTCCCTCTCTCCCTGCCAGGTCTCCTTTGAGGTAACGGTCAGAGAAGAGCTTAGTTTAGGGTAATGGTCAAGGAAGGGGAAAGGGGAAGGTTGTCAGGAATGTGTTTCCACTTCTCTTCTCAGGCAGCCAAGAAAGCCAACGTGATTCTTGGTTGCATCAATAGGAGTGTGGTGTCCAGATCAAGGGAGGTAATGGTACCACTCTATTCTGCATTGGTTGGGCCTCATCTGGAATCCTGTGTCCATTCTGGGCACCTCAATTCAAGAAGAATATCGATAAGCTGAAACATGTCCAGAGGAGGGCGACCAAAATGGTGAAGGATCTGGAAGCCATGAAGCCCTATGAGAAACGGCTTAGGGAGGTGGGGATGTTTAGTCTGCAGGAGAAAAGGTTAAGAGGGGACATTATAGCCATGTTTCAATATTTGAAACAATGTCATATGGAAGAGGGAACAGGTTTGTTTTCCAGTGCTCCAGAGACCAGGACAAAGAGCAAGAGATTCAAACTACAGGAAAAGAGATTCCACCTAAACTTCAGGAAGAACTTCCTGATGGTCAGAGCTCTCCAGCAGTGGAATCTGCCGCCTCCATGGAGTGTGGTGGAGTCTCCCTCTTTGGAAGTTTTTAAGCAAAGGCTGGATGGCCACGTGTTGGGAGTGCTATGATGTGGGTTCCTGCATAGCAGGGGGTTGGACTGGATGGCCCCTGGGTTCTCTTCCAACTCTAGGATTCTATGATTCCAAGATGATCCCTCCCTTTGGAGAGTTGGACCATATGCCACCTTACACTGATATCTCTGAGTAACAGTAACTGCTAACAACTGAAGCCTCCTTGGCTCATTTTGAACTTTCAGTTTCCCCAAATGCCCTGGCACAATGTTACATGAGGGGTATGGTGGGGACTTAAAATGGTTGTCCCCTTATCTAGCTGTCAAGCCCTCACTGGACTGGGACACTGGTGGAAGAGGTGTTGAGGAAAGTGCACAGTGGTCGTGCTACGTGGTTGGTTCTGAGCAGTAGTCTTTGCTGGATGAGATTCTGAGCATTTGTGTGTCGTGTGCTATGATTAAATTTGACTTCTAGCCCAGGAAGCAAAGCAAATTCTAAGCAAAGTAGAGGTAAGGTTCTGCTAAGGAAAGCGGGCAGCACATTTGGTGAAGGTTGGAGTGCAAAAATCTTGCTGGTAGGGTCAAATGTTGCTTCAGCAACAGACAGCGGTCATGCTAGACATTAAGGAGATTACATATTTCCTGCAACTCACATTTTTCTCTCCAAAAGTGCAATTTCCTTACAATGCCTCAACAGTCCGACTTGCAAATTAACGCTATATTTACCTTCCAGCGTCCAATCACAAAGCAAGGCATGCTGGAATGCAAGATACAGGGTGAGAGAAAGCACATACTAGAACAAACAGATGTCTTTTAGCACTGAAAGGGACAGTGTTCTAAATATGTGCTAAATTTGACCTTGAAATTAAACAGAATTGCAGCTTTATCTGGGTGACCAGTTCCACTACTGGTGGCAAAATCTTTGTGATGGAAAGGTAACAGCCTGCTTCTGGAAGCCTCTCTAGAGGATATCATAGTTCCCTTTAGGTTTCTGGACTGAAATCTGAGGACGGCAACACAGCCGCCCAGGTTGAAGTGTGGTACTGTAGCTTCTATGGCAGTTTGCATGTCAGATGCAGATTCTGAGAGGAGTATTCTCTGCTTGCTCTGATCTGAATCTTCAGCTCTTGTCCCCTGAAGATAAGGAGTCAGAAGATGTCCTAATAGCACTTTAGCATAGGGACTCTGCTCTCTGCCTGAGAATTTTGTCCCCCTGATACTATACCTGACCCCAACCCAGGGGTGGGCAATTTCTGACGCTCTAAGGGCTGTATGTGTTGCCTTTCAGACCTAAGGGGGCACACATGCTGCCCCCTCTGAATATCCCAGATCACCTGAGAAGTCATTTGCCATTTCAGCGTTGTTTTGGATAACCTAAGCCTGTTTAAGGCTAGGAATCTCCTTTTATTTTGAAAAGTGAACCACTTCTAGCTTCTTTAAAAAAGCTGTTTCAGGCATGCTAGGGGGAAGGAGATCAAAATACAGTATTTGCTGGCGTATAAGACTCACTTTCCCCCCCCAAAAAAAGCTGTTTGGAAATGGCGTGTGTCTCGTAGGGCAGAATGTCTTATACACTGGCAAATAGTATTTGCTGGCATATAAATGGGTGCATCTTATACTCTGGTGTGTCTTATACATCAGCAAATATGGGACCCTTTAAATGGCAAATGGCACAACCAATGGTTTCTGGGAGTGCGGTTTGCTGTTTTTGGAGTGAACTTTTTTCTGGCGTTTGGGCAAGATTGGCGGGGAGGTTGGCCTTGGGGAGCTGCCCTGGGGGCCTTAATGTGGAGCCACAACTGGTCCTTTGCCCATCTTGCTCAGAAGTAATTGCTGATCCTCACACATCTGGGATCAAGATGAAGGCGATAAAGTCAGAAGAAATTGATTCCAGGCTGGCTCTGAGCTGCAGCTTCTTCCTCACTCATTCTGTAAATTAACCTGTGCAGATATTTTGCTGAACGTTGTACCAGCCTTGCATTAGTTTGGATTCCTCCCTCACTTTTCCCAGCCCAACACTCATTTTTGTTTCTTTTCTTTCTCTCCTTCCTTCCTTCCTTCCTTCTGTCCAGGTCAGAAATCTACTCTCCTAGGCGGTCCACTCATTCAAAACGTCCATTCCTCCAAACGTATCTTGTTCTCCATCGTCCATGACAAGTCAGGTATCGTTTTGCTTGCTGGTCCTTCAAAAGTGGAGTTAGATGTCTGAATTTTACATTTTGGGGGAGTTAGAGGAGCAGGGAAATTTCTAGCTTAAGATCTGAAGAGCAAAAAAGTTAGTGGAGAACAGCAATGGGCAGAACCTCAGCCTAGGACAGGCCAGTTAGAATCGCCGACTGGGGCATGATTGCACACATTAGCAAAATAAGATAATGTCCAGTGTTCGTATGAGCTGCCCTGCATGATTTGCAAAAAGATTTGTATAAACCTGGGACTTCTGGTGGCTCCCATGTAAGTGTGACGATGAATCCACTCTTCCTGCACTATGCAGGTATAGTGCTATAATTCTACTTTAACTCCCATGGCGGCGGAATCATGAGATTTGTAGTTTGGTGAGGGACTAGAGCTCTCTGGCTGAGACTTCTAAGTACCCCTCCCTAACTGCAGATCCCATGATTTACGGACAGTTAAAAATTCTATAGTTGTATAGTGTGAAAGGGCCCTAAGTTTCCATTTCAGGGCCGTTTCCGCACTACGCTGTTATAGTGCGATTATTCCACTTTCAACATCCCGTGGAATTCTGGCGTTTGTAGTTTACTGAGAAATCTAAATGCCCCTCCCTAAACTGCAAACCCCAGGATTCCCTAGGATATTGAAAGTGGAACAGCAGTGCTATAACAGGGTAGTGCGGAAATGGCCTCAGTTTCAAAGGAGCTGTCCAGGGTGCTGAACCTATTTGTGGGAATAGGATTAAAAATGTTAGATGGCTCATGCAAAGCTGAAACTGAGACCCACACTATGTTCATCACCCTTGTTTTTTTAAATTTATTTTTATATAAATATATAAGAGACAAGGAAACATAGATAAAATATGTAACAGAATACAAAATATATGCAAGTGTGTGTGTGTATGTATGTATGTATATATATATATACACACACACACACACACAAAAAGTAACAGAAAGGAAACAAACCTGGAAAAAAGAAGTCATAAAAAAATCATAACAGACACGTGTTGAAAATATAACAACTGTTTGTCTCCATAGCATTGACACTAATAACAAATATAGATAAAGCAAGAAATATCCCCCCCAAAAAAACACAAGAGAAGATAGGCCTCCCCATATGATGAGGTTAGGTTTAAGGCCAGTTCCTCACCACATGGTTATAGTGCTATTATTCCACTTCCAACCTCCTGTGGAATTTGGGGGTTTGTAGTTTCCTGAGGCCAAAGAGCTTTCTGGCTAAGAACCCTAAAGGCCCTTCCCTAAACTGCAAATCCCAGGATTCCATAGGAGGTTGAAAATGGAATAATAGCACTATAACAGTGTGGTGCAGAAATGGCCTAAGTGAATAAAAATACTTGCTGCATCAACCTTCTTTAATCAAAAAAAAAAAAAAAAAAGGAAGAGAAACAAAAATAAGAAAATAATAATAATAATAATAATAATAATAATAATAATAATAATAATCTTTACTAATATCTATTCTAAGACTAGTTTTGCTCATTCCTTTCTTATCCTAATTATTCCCCGCAGCAAACGACCGAAAATAGACATAATCTCTCTCCTTATCTTATCAGCGTCTCAAAGAGTTATTGAGACAAATTATTCTACTAATAAAAAACAGGATATGTTAAAAAAAATACGTTACAGTAAGAGGATGATTCATCCCCCTCCTGACATGGAAGGCGCCCGCTTCTCCTTCTGCAGAGGTGAATCAGAATGAAAGGGTTGAACATTGCAGTTTTCTGCCTCTGAGCTGTGGCTCTTTCCTGCGGAAGTTGCTTTTTATTGCCCAGAGGTCTACCTCGCTCAGTGGGGTCTACACTGACCGGCAGCTGCTCTCCAGGGTTTCAGAGAGGAATCCATCCATAGCTCTTAGAAAACACCCAGCAGGAGTTGCTGTGTCAGTGGCCATTTCTGCACTAGACTCTTAGAGTGGTATCATTCCACTTTCAACATCCTATGGAATCCTGGGGCTGGCAGGTGAGCAGTGAGGTAGCCTTGAGTCGGTAGACTTGGACTTCAGTTGGACTTAAGTCACTTCAGTGACTCAACTCGGACTTGACTTGGCAAAAATGACACGCTGACTCAACTTGAGACTTGCATATTTTTAGTGACTGACTTGCTGCCCTTGGTTCGGAACATAACACGTCCATCCAGAAACCTTATGACTTACTGATCACGTGAAGATCTGTCTGAAGCGCAAAGTGTGGACACATTTCTCAAAGGGAACAGCAAATGGGCTTGAGGTGAGGTTGAGGTCTGCTTGGTAGCCTGTCCCTGGTACATCTAGGAGATGCTTTCTAAAACTTTTCATAAGAGCAAAAGGCAAGACTTGTGCCCAGAGTGCAGGGTGCGTATCTCAGAGGGGAATAGAAAATGTGTTAGGCTTGGGGAGGAAAGATCCTTCCTTCTAAAGCTCTTGGAGCTTCAATAATGGGGAGTAAGAAGGATCCTATTCCCCACTCCTGAAGCTGGAGATGGCAAAATCACAAAAGTAGAGGACCAACTCTACTTAAATTGTTAAAACTGACTTTATTCAACTCTGTCCTGGCGTACAGGTTGGAGTATGAAGTTGGCTCCCCGACTTGAGACTTGACTTGAAAGTATCTTGCAGGGACTTGAGACTTGACTTGAGACCTGGAGTAAGGGATGCCATGTAGAGGAAGGAGAGGACTTGTTTTGGCTGATCTGAGCCTCTCTGTTTCCTCTCCATTTCTACACGTTTCTCCGCAACAGGCATAGATAGGATTTCTCTCACCCAGAAGGGGAGGTAGGGGGGACAAAAGGGATTTCTAAGCAGAGAGACTGGCGATTTCTGCTGCTCCAGAGACCAGGACAAGGAGCAATGGATTCAAGCTGCAGGAAAGGAGATTCCATCTGAACCTCAGGAAGAACTTCCTGATGGTCAGGGCTGTCCGGCAGTGGAATATATTGCCTTGGAGGGTAGTGGAGTCTCCTTCTTTGGAGGTTTTTAAGCAGAGGCTGGATGGCCATCTGTCGGGAGTGCTCTGATGAGGAATAAGGGGTTGGACTAGATGGCCTCTGGGGTCTCTTCCAACTCTACATTTCTATGATTCTATGATTTTATGATTCTAAAAGACTTAAATGCATCACTACAGTTTAGGGTGGGACCTAAGGCTCAGGAACTCCAGGTTTCCATAGGATGTTGAAAGTGGAGTAATACCACTGTAACGGTCTATGGCAGAAATTGCCAGTGTGGCCGACGCAACCAAAAATCCTCCCGTCTTTCTCTCAAGTGCCGTTGTGCTCCTAACAAGGGGAGGAATAGATGGAGGGTGGCCGGCTAGCAGATCCTGACTCCTCAGAGGGGAAAAAATTCTGTTGCCATGTGGAAATTTTTCTTATTTTGTTTTGCCAGATAAATGGGACAGTTTTATAAAAGAAACTGAAGATATCAACACCCTGAGGGAATGTGTGCAAATTCTATTTAACAGCAGATATGGTGAGTGGGTGTGAAACGGCTGTTTGTCATCTGTGGCGCTTATGGCTTGCATATCGTTACGGTGCAATCTCGTGGGTGTTTTCTTCGGGTGCTTTTTTTTAAAAAAAAAATACTCTGCCAACGCAAGCCAATGCCATATGCTATGTGTCCCTTCTCTTAATTGCTTTCTTGGCATGGCACATTCTCGTCCCACAGCTTCTAATTAATGCAGCCCTCTTTTGTTTTGAACGTCCACATTCATCATGCAGTAAATTTATAATTGCCCTGATGCACGACTTGCTTCGCCAGCTCCCTCAAAGGAAGATTCACTTGCAGCCAAAACGGTGAGGAAAACAATACCCTGCATTGGAAGCAGGGGAACTCGTGGCCCTCCAGAGGTTGTGTAGACTACAAGTCTGAACATCCGTGATCGTTGGCCATGCTGGCTGGGGCTGATGGGTATTGGAGTCCAACTTCTTCTGGAAAGATACAGATTCTCCATTCTCGCTTTGCTTTCCATGAAGTATCTGGCCATTTCTGCATTGCACTGCAACAGTGCTATTATTCCGCTTTCAACATCCTGTGGAATCCTGGGATTTGCAGTTTAGGAAGGAACATTGAGAATTCTCAACCAGAGAGCTCTTTGGCCTCAGGAAACTACAAACCCCAGGATGCCACAGGATGTTGGAAGTGGAATAATAGCACTATAAAGGTGGAGTGTGGAAATGGCCCCTGTTGCCTTAGTGATCTTTACTTGGTCTGTGCATGTGGATAGTATGTTAGCTGTTCCTCTTTTATCTTCAGTCTCTGAAGGAAATTGGGCTGTGGGACTGTGAAACTGTGGCTGAGCAAGGAACCCCTTGTTTAGCTTCCCAGGCCTGGCTCAATACCCTGATGAGAATCTTGTTGGTCTGCTAACTCAGCATAGCCACCCTGATATAGATGATGGCAGCAGGATGGAGCAGTCATGAAGGAAGCACGGTCTTGGAGAAGTCAGCCATTCAAATCTGCAGCTTAAAACCTGCAAAAACGAATTGCACCAAACTGAAGATTTTGTCTGCCTTCCCCCACTGTCTCTGCTGGAAAAAGTGTCAGCACAAGAGCACTGCATCAGCCGAATTCCAGCCTCCGGCCAACTGACCGTCCTGGCTGTCACCAGAATAGCTATAGAAACTGATAATGGGGTTTCCTATTATCCAAGTACTTAAGTACTTAAGGGAGATAGTTCTCCCTTCGGGCATATAAAGGGTTAATGAACTGCTAGGGTTAGGTTTTATTGGGGTTAGCATCCTAGGTCATGAGAGAGGGTTGCCCAGTCATAGGGAGAAAGGTGAGAATCTCCAAGATGCTTCAATGGAGAAGTTATAAAAATCCTGGAGAAGCTTCAAGGTGGAGTGAGAACAAAGAAAAACACCCCAAGACATCAACCAAGGGGCAAATATGCCGGTGGCAGACAGGCCTAAGCCCCGTCTCCTTGCCATCTCTGCATACCACCTTAAAAATGACCAACTGATGTAAGTAGTTAGAATCTTTCTAGTTGGTTGCATTAGTTTTTTTATTATTATTATTTTAGAAGTTTTGGCTGATCTGAGGAATTGTACCTGAGAGGAGGTGCTCCCCATGAGCAATATTTCTCCTGTCTACCTTACATGTCTTAACATAAATATTTTTCTGTAAAAGTCTCTCTGTTTCCTCTCCATTCCCACATGTTTCTCCGCAACAGGCATAGATAGGATTTCTCTCACCCAGAAGGGGAGGTAGGGGGGACAAAAGGGATTTCTAAGCAGAGAGATTGGCGATTTCCCAAGCAGCGTCCTACTGTGTTGCTGAAGGGTTGGGTTAATCCAATGGGTGGTGGCAGCTTGGAACTAAGAGAATTTTGCAGGGAAGTTCCTGTCTCCTGTTCAAAGGCAAAGTCAGCTTTGGGTGGGAGAGGAGCTTCAACTCTACAGAGAAAAATACGGTGGCTTTGTCGGGAGTCCTCCATGTTTTATTGTTTTAGGATAGCAGTAGACTGAGGAAATAGTGATAGTAGGCTGTTAGCTATTCCCAGGCGCCAACCATTCCTTCTGGCTGGAATTTCAAAGGAACCATTTGGCATGATGACGTTCGTTCTTTTACAACTATCTTAGGAGAAACTGTCTGTTAAAGTGTAAGGTGGGGGGAAAACGTTCCATTCTCGAGCTTTAACGTCTGAAGACAGCATCCCTTACTATGTTACAATAAATCTTCTATTAAGTTTGTTGATCCGTGTAAGAGTGAATCTGTTCCTGACAGAAAGCTCGAGAATCCTTTCAAAAAATGCACCAATTGATGGACCAGTCGATTACTGAAGAAGAGCAAGGATCTGCAGAATCTGATGGAGCTACAGAAACTGAAGTGCCCCTGGATACCAAGACAAAATTGCGCCTGACCGAGGCTATGGAAACCCCCACAAGCGGCCAAACCTGGGTCTGGGGAGAAAAGCCACATACGTCGTTGAGACAACGCAGAAGGGCTGCTAGATGGGATACATCAGCAAAAGACCTATCCCTTTTGGAGGAGATAAAGCAAATGGAAACCGAACTGGAAAGAAAAGATGAGGAGATACTCGAACTCAAGACCATGCTACGCGAGATGCGCATCCGTCCCTCGCAGACAGGGAGATCACCAGGAGGAGAACCACGAGCGGCTGTCTCGGCGGCAGGCACCCCTGGTCCGCCCCAGCAACCAACAGGGCACACGCCAGCGCCACTGTTACTCAGAAATGTGGGAGACCTGAAAGCGACCTTCAACGGGAAGGGGGAGAAACTCTCCTTTTTTTTGACTATGGCAAACAATTTCATGATTGATCACGGCCATCTATTTCGGGATGATGCGGCCCGAATTCGATACCTAAGCCAGAGGATGAAAGGACTGGCAGCAGACTGGGTAGCGAACCTATATGACTCCCGCGCCCCCGAAACTGAAAATCTGCAGCTCTTCATGAACCATCTGCGGGAACGCTTTGAAGACCCCCATTTATTGGAAAACACCAAATATCAACTGAAACGAATGAAACAAGGCAGGAACGATGTGGGGACGTATTCCCGTGAATTTAGAAACCTGGCCACCAAAGTCCCGTGGAGTGATGAAATTCTAATTGAGTTATACAAAGATGGACTAAATCCTGATATTCTACACGGGTGCTTAATGCAGGCCAATCCACAGACCCTGCTAGGTTGGGTCAGACTAGCTACTGAAATGGAAGGCATAACCCAGACTGTTCAGCTGAACCGACAAAGACAAGACGTGCCAAAACGACAACCTCGCGGTCCCACCGTCCTCAATGCTGAGGAACGGAACAAACGTCTCCGTTTGGGCATGTGCTTTAACTGTGGAAAACCGGGCCACCTCGCCAACACCTGCCGCGGAAACCAAGCTCCGACTGGGACTAAGGGAGCACGAGCAGACCCAAAGGATATAGAATTCACACATCAGACAGCGGCCGCCAAACAACCACTTAGACGCACTTCTAAGGACCCTGCAGCGGCGACAGGAGACTCCGATCCCGATGATGAAACCACCTCTTCGTCCTCATCTGACATAGATGGAGATTCTAAACCTGACTGCGATGACTGGCAAGCGGCGGGAACATCTGTAAGTACTCCTAAAATTCCCCATTTCTACGCCACGGTTGCGATTAGTGGCAGCGATGGGACTTTGCATGTACATAGGGCATTAATTGACTCTGGCTGCTCCAGAAGTTTGTTACACCCCAAATTGGCCAAACAATTGAAAACTCTTTATGAGCCCTTGGAATGCCCCATCAAATTAACGCAAATGGATGGGACCTCAATGACTGGGGGAGTAATTAGTAAAATCACTAAGCCCATCTCATTTCAAATGGACAAAAACAATTACAGCATGCGATTTCTAGTTCCCAAGGCGATGCAGTTCAAATTGGTCTTGGGAATCGATTGGCTTCGTGAATATAACCCCCAGATAAACTGGACTGCTGGCACTATGTCCTCTTCAGATGAAAACTTTTCTATTCCCCATGAAGAATTGCAACAAATTCCTTCACACTACCGAGACTTCCAAAAGGCTTTCCACGAAAGGGAGGCTGACAAATTGCCTCCCCACACGGACTTTGACTGTAAACTGGAATTAGTTGACGGGGCCACCCTGCCTAAACCGAAAATTTATCCCATGAGCCAAAAAGAACTCCTTGCTCTCAAGAAGTTCCTAAATAAAAACTTGGCTCGCGGCTTTATCAAGCCCTCTACAGCCCCCACGGCGAGTCCTGTCTTCTTCCGAAAGAGAAAAGATCCCAGCGCGGATCCGAGACTGATAGTTAACTACTCTGCTATTAACCAGGTTATTTCCTCCAATTGTTATCCCATACCTCTGATACGGACTGTTTTGGACCATCTTGTTCAAGGAAAATATTTCACCAAACTTGATCTTAAAGAGGCTTTTCATAGGATTAGAATGGACCCGGACTCTGAGTGGCTCACCACCTTTGCAACTCCTCTAGGTAACTTTAAATGGACGGTTCTTCCCTTTGGCTTACAATCGGGGCCATCTGTGTTCCAAATGTTTTTGAACACCATTTTCCATGACTTGTTGTATCAGGGGGTTCTGATTTATCTGGATGACATTTTAATTTACGCAGATTCCATGGAATCTCATGTGTCATTGGTTCGTGAAGTGTTACGAAGGCTTATAGATAACAACCTCGTGGTTAATCTATCTAAATGCCAATTTGACACCCAAACTTTTGATTACTTGGGATATAGGATTCAAGATTGTTCACTTAAAATGGACCCTTCGAAGATTAACTCCATTTTGCAATGGCCCGTCCCTAAAACTGTGAAGCAACTGCAGCAATTTCTTGGTTTTGCGAACTTCTACCGGAACTTTATTGAGGATTTTGCTGCCATAACGCTTCCACTCACCAACCTTCTACGGAAACCTAAAGGATCCACTGCGGGCAAGGCGCATAGACTTTGTTGGTCGCCTGAGTGTCAATCGGCGTTTGACCATTTGAAATCTAAATTTACGTCTGAGCCCTTACTCCTTTTTCCCGACAGTACGAAGCAATTCATTGTGCAAACGGATGCTTCGGACTTTGCCATGGCAGCCGTTCTTTTACAACATGACACCACAGGAGCACTCAGGCCTTGTGCTTTCATTTCAAAGAAATTTTCCCCTCAACAAGCTAATTGGCCTATTTGGGAGAAAGAAGCCAAGGCTATCCATTTTGCGCTGTCCTCTTGGCGTCATTTGCTTGAAGGGGCTCGACTCCCCTTTGAAGTTTGGACTGATCATAGGAATTTGCAAGCCTTACAGTCTGCTAAGAAACTCTCCCCTAAGCAGGCGAGATGGGCTGAATTTTTCCAGAGATTCCGATTTAAAATTGTTTTCAAACCTGGCCGAACTAACCAACTGGCGGACCCTCTCTCTCGACTTCCCTGTTTTGCGGAATCCCCTGCTACGTCCTCCCACTCCAATACCTTGTTTCCTGCCTCCTCTCTGGCTTCTCAAGTGACTACTCGTGCATTAGCAAAGACAAGGCTTTCTGCCTCCTCTCTTTGTGACTCCGCTCTCCGCGATGCTATCATTCATGCAGCGCATGCAGACTCCTGGCTACCGGCAAACAAGGATAAAATAGAATGGGTTGACAATCTCCCCTTTTATGGCACCAAGGTCTACGTTCCCCCTGCTGCCCGCGAGCAGGTACTTCATCGTTATCATGATTCCAAACCCGCTGGACATTTTGGGTTTTTGAAGACATTGCATGCGATTCGCCGCCTTTTTTGGTGGCCTGGATTAAACCCCTCCGTGCAAACTTACATTAAGCAGTGTGCCACTTGCAACGTTTCTAAGTCGCCCACATCTAAACCTCAAGGGCTCCTGCAACCTCTGCCTGCGCCTGCTAGCCCCTGGTCGGTCATCGCATGGGATTTTATCGTGTCTCTTCCCTCTTCACACGGCTTTCATGTTATTTGGGTTGTTACTGATCACTTTTCCAAGCAATGTCATTTTGTGCCTCTAAAGAAACTACCCCGTGCTGACCAGCTGGCTGACCTGTTCGTTAATCATGTATGGAAACTTCACGGACTACCTTCGGTGATCATTTCGGACAGGGATCCAATTTTCACTTCCAAGTTTTGGACTTGTCTACTGAAAACCCTGGGAGTCACTCAGAAACTCAGCAGTGCTTATCACCCTCAAACAGATGGCCAATCTGAGCGTGTTAACAAATCTCTTGAACAATTTCTTAGGTGTTTTGTTTCTGAGAACCAGAATGATTGGGCTCCGCTCCTTCCGTTCGCTGAGTTTGCCATCAATTCTGCGGTTCATACCTCTACTGGGAAACCCCCCTTTGAAATAGTTTACGGCTTCCTTCCTTCTCCTTTCCCCCCCTCTCCCTCTCTTCCTCCGCTCCTCCTTCTGTTTCTGCTTGGGTCTCTAAATTTTCTGGCATTTGGCAATCCGTCTCAGATGCTATAGCATCCGCTAAAGCTTCCCACAAACGTTTCGCTGACCGTAAACGGCAGCCTAATCCCCTTTACCAGCCCGGGGATTTGGTTTTCCTTTCTTCTAAGAACATTTCCTCTCCTTCTCCGTCTAAAAAACTTTCCCCTCGTTTTCTCGGACCTTTTCCTGTGAAAAGGGCTATTAATGATGTCTCTTTTGAACTAGATCTCCCTTCTTCCCTCAAGGCTATTCATCCTGTTTTTCATTCCAGTTTGCTGAAGAGGGCACCTTCGCTGACTTCTTCGCCGGCTGATGTTCCTCAACGCCCCGACTGACTTGCTACTGCATTCATATTACTATTTAGTTTTCTTGTCTTTCTACTGTTCCGTGATATTTTCTATATTTTGTGTATCTTTATGTATATATTTTTTTAAAAAAGTGGGGCAGGATGTCGGGAGTCCTCCATGTTTTATTGTTTTAGGATAGCAGTAGACTGAGGAAATAGTGATAGTAGGCTGTTAGCTATTCCCAGGCGCCAACCATTCCTTCTGGCTGGAATTTCAAAGGAACCGTTTGGCATGATGACGTTCGTTCTTTTACAACTATCTTAGGAGAAACTGTCTGTTAAAGTGTAAGGTGGGGGGAAAACGTTCCATTCTCGAGCTTTAACGTCTGAAGACAGCATCCCTTACTATGTTACAATAAATCTTCTATTAAGTTTGTTGATCCGTGTAAGAGTGAATCTGTTCCTGACAGGCTTACTTCGCCGTTTGAGCCATTAGTAATATTATTGAGCTGTGCAAATGGATGGTGGAAACATCTGCACAAATGTTCCTTTCTAGTAACAGGAGAAAGTTCTTTCACTCCAATGAAAATGACACACATGTACAGCAAAGGTGGGGATGGTGTGACCCACGACTACATGTGCCCTCCTGGAGATATATTTATAGCCCAAAGGGACCCCACAGCCCCCTTCCTCATTTTTTTTAAATATTTTTCTTTTCCCAAACATGTCTCCAAATGATCCTGGAGGTGCAGTGAGAGATTTTGACCTGTTTTCTGCACCCCGGGGTGTTTTAGGACCACAGTGCTTTTATCCAAAAGGAAGCAATCTGGACATGGACTTCTGGATCACTTTCTGTTGGAAAAGGAAGGCCAAGACGGAGCCAAGGGTGCAGAGAAATTGGCCATATATATTTTAGAGTTGGGAGTGGGGGTCTCAGGATCCCTTGTGGCCACAAAATTGGGGCTGAATGGTTATATTATTTGTTGGAAGGTATTTGATCCAAGAAAACTTTAAAGATTTTGGAGGAATCGTTGAGGATGAGTATGTACAGCCCCCTGACATCCCCTGAGGTGTGTCGTATACAGTAAAGTTGATAACTTTATTTAATAGACTGAGAAAGTAGCCGACAAAGAGAACCGTTTAATGGAAAAGTAGTCTTTATTTATACACAATAGGAATTATATTCCTTTGGCATATGACTGCATTTCATTGTATCCATCGGTATAAAACATAAGAAGGAAAAAAGCACAAAAACATTTGGGTGCAGACAACAAAAAGGGAGGTTACATCTTAAAATGGTAGAAACTGGATCCAATGATACAGGTGTCTAGATTGTAGAAACTGGATCCAATCCAGACATTGTAATATGGGGAGCCTAATTGTTTTTTTTTATGTTTTTAAAGGAGAATCAATTATTTGGGAGAAAATCCAAATTCTACTTCAGCCCTGTGAGGTTGAAGATTTTTAGCTTAAGGCATCTCTTTTGTGAACTTTGGAACCCCTTTGGTGAACTTTTCAGATTTTCTTTGCACCAACCTTCTTGAACTGTTCTGCTCAGCTGGGAATTACCTAAGGCCTCCTAATTTTAAAGGAAAATAAATAAATTGACATATAGAAACAGCTGTGTGGTGGATAAATTTTACTATTGTCTTTGGATCACAGTTGCCACTGGGTAGAGTATAAAATATACAGTTGGCCCTCCGTATATGCAGAGGATTCCATTCCAGTAACCGATGCAAATAGCAAATGCTCACGTCCCATCATATTCAATGTGCAGGAATGCTTCAGCACCTCTGTGCGCACATCACCCTCATTTTAGGTTTAGGATGCAATGCTCCACGGTCATTCAAAATCGTGGATGTGGAGGTGACAGGCAAGGAAGACTCACTGTATTTGCTAGCGGCTAGACCAGAGCTTTCCAGGCTTTTCATGTTGTTGAGACATGGCATCATTTTGCAACACAGTTTGACTAGCAAACTGGAGGTTAAACTAACCCCTTATAAGAGATACGGACACATAACATAAATTGTAATGAGGAAATTACAAGAAACGAAATAGTTAATTGGAAACGTACCCATTTTAGGGGTAATTCAACTGCAATTTTAGTAACTAAACGTGAAAATAACAGCACCAGCACTCCACTTCCTCAGTGAAAAAGTGAGAGAATGGTCCTGCATGCCACACTCCGACACATAGGTGGATTTTCATTCACTTCCACTATTTCAACTTGATTAGGAGTCTGGTGTCTAGATTGAGGGAGATGCTGGTACCGCTCTACTCTGCTTTGGTTAGACCTCATCTTGAATACTGTGTCCAGTTCTGGGCACCCCAATTCAAGAAGGATATTGACAAGCTGGAGCAAGTCCAGAGGAGGGCGACCAAAATTGTGAGGGGCCTGGAAGCCATGAAGCCCTATGAGGATAGACTTAGAGAGCTGGGTATGTTTAGTCTGCAGAAGAGGAGGTTAAGAGGGGACATGATAGCCATGTTTAAATATTTGAAGGGATGCCATGTAGAGGAAGGATAGGGCTTGTTTTCTGCTGCTCCAGAGACCAGGACAAGGAGCAATGGATTCAAGCTGCAGGAAAGGAGATTCCACCTGAACCTCAGGAAGAACTTCCTGACGGTCAGGGCTGTCCGGCAGTGGAATCTGCTGCCTCCATGGAGTGTGGTGGAATCTCCTCCTTCTTTGGAGGTTTTTAAGCAGAGGCTGGATGGCCATCTGTCATAGGGAGTACTTTAATGGGTGTTCCTGCATAGCAGGGGGTTGGACTGGATGGCCCCTGGGGTCTCTTCCAACTCTACATTTCTATGATTCTATGCATGCACAGCACCCGGAGGTGTATCTAGGGTGGGTTAGGCCCACCGCTGCCCTCGCTGGGGTCTTTCTTGGCCCAGGACGACAGCAGTGGTGGTGACACACCTACACACTTCAGCCAACACACTAATGTGTCACGACACACAGTTTGGAAAGCTCTGGCCTAGACTCTTTTTTTGCAGATTGCTCCAACAAGGAAGTATGAACTTTATTTTTAAAGAAAAACCTTTTTAATGCATGTTTATATTTGTAATTGGTCGTTTTATTGCCATTATTTCAGCCATTTAAGTAGTGTTCAGAATATTCATTAGACTTTTCATTAAATTATCAGTATTGTTAAAAGACAAATCAGTGAAAAGGTTTAAGGAACATTGGGAATGTGTATATACATATCTGGAGAATACTGGGGTCCTTTATCAACTATCATATGGAAGGATTAGCAGTCTCTGACAGATATTCAACCATTCAGTTAAAGAAGATAAGTTATTATAAATCTATATGTAAGTATGTATATTAAGTTGGCGTATTTATTATATATATTATGTTATATATATTGTATAACAATGCCTATAATTAAAAAAAAGAAAAAATATTCATTAGACTGAAACGCACTGGGCACTTTACAAACACTGAATACATCACCTAACATCTTGAAATCTCAATTTTCTCTGTATACTTTGTTATGTACGACTGGCTCACTCTCTGTAACAATATTATACCTACTGTTGAAAGCTGTTTTGCAAATATGAATAGTCTCAATACAGGGACGTCAACTGTTGCAATTAACTTGATAGGTTTTTGCACATGGCTAAGTTGCAAAACTGCAATTAATCATGTTCTTACTGTTAAATGTTGAATGTTCTGTCCTTTTCAGCTGAAGCCTTGGGGCTAGATCACATGGTCCCTGTCCCGTACCGGAAAATTGCTTGCGATCCGGAAGCCGTTGAAATCATTGGGATTCCCGACAAAATCCCATTCAAAAGGCCGTGCACTTACGGAGTCCCGAAGCTCAAACGAATATTGGAGGAGAGACACAACATCCACTTTGTAATTAAAAGGTACTGGGATGATTTGGGATGCTTAAGAGATGCAGCCAGCAATAGGCAAGCACCCACTAGGTTTGGAAATCACCTAGGGCCCTTTCACACTGCACAGTTATAGTGCTATAATTCCACTTTAACTGCCATAGCAACATCCTATGGAAACCTGGAATTTGCTCTTTTGAAAAAACACTATAGAGTTCCTTGGCTGAGAATTCTAAGTAGCTCTCTCTAAATTGCAAAATCTGGGATTCTATCAAATGTTGCCATAGCAGTTAAAGTGGAATCATAGCAGTAGAACTGTGTAGGTTGGCAAGCCCCCTACTTTCCCCCCAAATGGCTGTTCTTCATTTCAAAGTGCAGACCCTGTTCCGCTCCAGTCCTATTGACTGGGCCATAGGGGTGCAAAATGTTGTTGAGGACGCAGGGATTTCCTAGATGAATAGCTTGGGACATGGAAAAATGATTTTCCCAGGTTTGCTGCACACCCCTAGGGTGTTGTTTTAATACCTCAAGTGCAGGGATGAAACTGCATTAATCTTGATAATGATCTAGTCCAGAAAAAAATACTACAAATAATGCATTAGAGACTAACAAGTTTTATGGGGCATACATTTTTCATGGACTGCAGCCCACTTTATAATCTGTAAGTTTATATAATCTGAATATCCATTCAGAATGCAGCAGCGCACTACAAGCCAAAAAAGTTTGTGCTCTGGAGTCCGGGTTCATGGGTTTCAGCAAGATCACAACATTCTTGTGTATCCATTTCTTCCCAGAAGGCGGTCAAGTAACTGTTTTCTTGCAACAGTCCTGTGCAAGAGGTTGGGGTGGAAGGCAATATTAGCCATTCACGCTCTTCTTTGGGTATACAGCAATTCCTTAGTTGTGATGAAACCACCTGTCCGTTTTGACAATTCACCTGCAAAGTTACAGGAGCAAAATTCCACTTACAAGGTTGCAAAGTTGCATCTTCAAAGCAGCGCAGAAGCCTTCCTTATGCCTGAGGTGTATTTTTCCCTCTCAGAATCTAAATGGAAGAAAGTCAGGGGTGCAGGTGGAGTGAATTTGTAGGAGGATTAAAATTCATCACTCCTGGCCTCAGCTGCTTTGGCACAAAGACAGACCCAGCTGTATAAGTCGACTGTGGTCAATAGAGCGGCCAGGTCAGGACTATCCCAGCCCGGAGAGAGAGAGGGATGATTCGTTGTGATGCCACAGGCAAGGAGCCATAGCGATGTCACAAGGGCAACATTGCAAGGGGAGCATGCCCTGGTGGCGCAGTGGTTGAATGCTGATACTGCAGCCACAAGGTTGTGAGTTCGATCCTGCTGGGCTCCAGGTTGACTCAGCCTTCCGTCCTTCCGCAGGTCGGTAAAATGAGCACCCAGCTTGTTGGGGGAAATTAGCTAAAAAACATTGTAAACCACTTAGCTGATAAGTGGTATAGAAATACACATGCTATCACTATCACTATTGCAAAGGGGATGTCATTAAGCAAGAGCCATTCAGCATCCACTCCAGATATGCACAGAGTGTGCTGCTGAAATAAAAGAAATACCAAACTTAACACATGAGGAACATATATATCTAATATGTAAAAGTCAAAGTTTGTTTCTCTGTGTCGGGCAGAGACCTCGTATAAGAAGACTCTAGGGAATCCTGGGGTTTGCAGTTTATGGAGGGGCCTTTAGAATTCTCAGTCAGAGAGCTCTTGGGCCTGGCTAGAGATGAACCCTAGCAGCAAGGAGGAGGGCAGTGTATTCCTTCAGGAACCCAACCCTGTGTATGTTAATAGCTCTGAATGCAGATGGGATTGAGGAAAATAGGGAAAGACAGTTTGGGGAATTAGAGACACAGGATCTCAAATCTTTCTAACAAGTATTACCCATGAGAAAATAAAATCCTGGGCAACGCCGGATATATATGCTAGGGTGTGTGTGTGTGTGTGTATTATGTTGATTCAGATGGGGATCAAGGTGAGTGAAGAAGTTAAGTCTGCATCTTTCATTTTAATTTTTAGTAAAGCAAAACAAGAGATGGAACTGATACTACATGATTAACATAACAGACAATCTGAGTCCTAAGCCATTTCTGCACTACACAGTTATAGTGCTCTTATTCCACTTCCAACATCCTCTGGAATCCTGGCGTTTGCAGTTTAGGGAGGGGCCTTGGGAATTCTCAGCCGGAGAGCTCTTTGGCCTCAGGAAACTACAAGTCCCAGGATTCCACAGGAGGCTGAAAGTGGAATAAGAGCACTGTAGCAGTGTAGTGTGGAGATGGTCTCAGACTGTTATGTCAATGATGCAGTATGCAGCTCCCAGCTCTTGTTTTAATTTACTAAAAATTAAAATGAAAGATGCAGAGTTACCTTCTTCACTCACCTTGATCCCTATCTGAATCGACATAATTAATGTGTAGTCTGATCCTAACATGATCTTAAAAGAGATTAGAGAAATGTATAGAGAAGGCTGGATCAATCAGCCGCTGCTGGTCACAGTACCTGAATAGAAGCTCCGTGTTTGCAGGCTGTATATCTCTTAACAGTATGTCGCCCACTAGTGTTTTTGAATCCCTTCCACACTTTTTCCTTCCATCTGATTTTTTTCTCTTCCCTTTTGCAGGATGTTTGATGAAAGAATTTTTACAG
Source organism: Ctenosaura bakeri (assembly GCA_948474755.1). Taxonomy (NCBI): domain Eukaryota; kingdom Metazoa; phylum Chordata; class Lepidosauria; order Squamata; family Iguanidae; genus Ctenosaura; species Ctenosaura bakeri. The sequence continues at coordinate 79,218 of CAOLHI010002285.1, forward strand.
GTATGGGACACATCTTCCCGAATTCTTCTGCACCTACGGAAAAAATGCTTCCTAATCCAGTTGTATGTACCTTAGAGAATGAGAGAATTAGAACGTATCTGCACTGTTCATTTATTCTTTATTTACTAAAATATTTCTATCCCATCCCGTGCCAAAAGATCTCAGTTATCACTACACGGTAAAGCAGATGCATACCATTGCCGTGGCTCCATCTTATGGAATCCAACGATTTCTGCTTTGGTGAGGGACTTAGAATTGACTGTCGGAGCCCTCCATTGCTGTAGTTCAGGGAAATGAACGAGAGTTCGTAAGCACAGAGTTCCAAGTACCAAACTATAAATCCCAGCATTTCATAGGATGGCGCTATGGCAGATAAACTGGTAACAAATGATTTTGTGCAGATACATTCTCCAGTGTTTTCTCCCCAGTGTTGTCACCATGGCCTGGCCTGACCAACTTCAGAAGGAGGTGAAAACAGAATGGGAAGCTTTGGCCATTTCCACACTAGCCTGTTAGAGTGCGATGATTCCACTTTCAACATCCTCTGGAATCCTGGAGTTTGCAGTTTTGGGAGGGGCCGTCTGGCCCCTCCCGAAACTGCAAACCCCAGGATTCCAGAGGATGTTGAAAGTGGAATCATCACGCTATAAAAGGCTAGTGCAGAAATGGCCTTTGCATGTAACACAAAATTATTCTAGCTCAGAGCTCTGGGTTAAGAAGAATTCCAGCCTCATGCACTTTGCTGCTTCTTTTGTGCAACACAAAGAAGAGCTTGGAAGCTTCTGCATTCCTTTTAGATTAACCACAGTTTACACTCCCTTAAATCACACCCTAAATTATGCTTAATTCTAATTGTGGTTTGGTGACACAAACCAGCTTCAGAATTCGTTGCCCTGTACCCAATGAAACTATTGTTAGAGCGAGTCATATTTTGTTGGATTTGCGTAACCTCATAGAGTCAGAATTGGATAACGTAATCAGAATTGGAAGGAAAAGTTTCCAAATACCTTATGGCTGCGCTAGAGGGAAATGAATAAATCAGAGCTTATTGCAGCTCAGCATAACATTAAATTATAGCATTATGCGTAAACCAGCTCCATATGGGAGAGCTGAGAGATTCTATCGACATCCACTTTTCTGACCCAAATACCAAAATTCAGCTTCACTCGGTGATTTTTGCAGCTGAGCAGAATATTCAGAGCCTTATCTCAGGGCAATGGAGTCTTTGAAATCCAATGAAATTTGAAATCCCGTGGAAAGTATTGAGCCTTTTACTTTTCAGGGGTGGATTTGGTATCCACAGCTTTTTCCGGTGCCACTTTGGGGCAAATTCCTGCCTTCCTCTAGCCCAGCTCTGTTGATGACCAAAACATCTTTGGTAGGTGATACACTCGGGAGAGAAGGAGTTATGGTTGAAGTTCCAAACCAGGGGTGGGAAAGTATTTTGCTGTGAAGAGCCCTCTTCCTTTGGGGATAATTTGTTGGGGGGTCGATATCAGTGGCGGATGGGGTCAGCGCCAAAGCCCAACGTGGTTGAAACCAAACCAAGGCAGTTGGCATTTGCAAATCCGTAAGCCGAGGATTCCCTGCCTCTCTTCTAAAATATTACCCGGACATTTTTCTTCTTTTCTCGTCTTTCTGTCTCTCTTTTTTCTTTCTTTCTTTCTTCTTTTCCCATTTTCTTATGGCACCTGATCTTCTCAAGCAGGAAATAAATTTACCAAAGATTCAACGAAGGTTGAGCCATCGAGCCCTTCCGGGGAAATCTCTCCTGAACCGCACAGAATGGCGTTTCTTGATCTAGCAGGGACTTCGCAGACAAATCATAGGTAAAGTCGCATTCCTTTGTGTAGCCTCTTTTTCAGAGTAAATTCCCTTTAGATAGTGAACTGTTTTCCTTTCCCAATGACAGTTAAACTGAGATTATTGTTTTTCAAAGAATTGATTAAATTTAATTAATTTACATTTTTTAAATTTATTTATTTGTATCCCGCCTCTCCATATGGATTGAGGCGGCGAACAACTTACAAATAGCATGTATTTCGAAACATTTTCTATACATGCCCCCAACAAGCTGGGTACTCATTTTACCGACCTGCGAAGGGATGGAAGGCTGAGTCAACCTTGGAGCCGGGCAGGATCAAACTCACAACCTTGTGGCTTGCAGTACTGGCATTTAACCACTGCGCCACCAGGGCTCCATTTCTCCGTAGCCTGCAATACCATCTTCAGTCACTAGGTGGCATCACTAAGCAGTGGATTTTTTCCCCATCTTTGCTCTCAGTGGGCTTTTAGGCTGGTCTTTGTTGGAAGTAGAGAGTTGGAGTGTTTCCATGTGAGAGGTTATAGCAAGCCACTGCCTCTTCCACTATCTTGGCCTCATGCGACTGTCGAATGTACTGAGATTTGTAGTTTCTGGAAGTACGTAGAATTCCCTCAGAGAGAGAGCTCTAGTGCTATGATTCAAGGGAATAAATTAGAGGTCTCCATAGCAGATATTTCTGGGCATCTCCCCAACCTACATTTCCCATGATGATATACAATGGAGCCATGACTTATAAAGCAGTATCAAACTGCTATAATTGTATAGTGTGTACAGCCAGATATAAAATAGAATTCTGGTCTAAACCAGGTATCAGTGTTTTTGAGTTAGACTTGGATGAGCGAAGCTTAACACTTCTGCCCAACCTGGAGCTTGGTGCCAGCTTTCAGCTAAATGCAGAACATCTTAAATAGAATTTAACGAAAGTTTATTGGAGGGAAGTATAAATATTTCTCTTCCTCTTTCTGCACTATGAAAAAAAATGGACCTGGCAGCATGTGTGATGCATCTAAAAATGTGCCCTTTGTATTACTGTGTCTTTCATACCTGCTTTGACTGCACAAAGCCTCTAGCAATGCTTATGTGAAGCATTTTATAAATGAAAAGTCAGTGATGATTGTTTCCTTTGCCAGATCTGAAAAGTGCACTGTCACTGGGGACTCTGAACCAGGTAAGATCTCTTTTGGTGACGGCGACTGCTCTCTTTTTAGGTATGCTAATAGTGGCAGAGAAAGTGGCTGGGCTTGTTTGCATTTGCTGCCGACTTGCATTTTTAAAAATTAAAGAATCAGCTTCCACTTGAAATGGAAGTTTTGAAATAAGAGACATGATAGATCAGAGATGGGCAACGTGCAGGGGTTAGGGGGCTGGACATACTGTTGCCTCCTCTTGCAAAATAAAGTAAAAAAAAGAAGTATATATAGTCTTTATTACAGTCCAAAGACCCAACAATATGGCAGACATATAGGTATATAAAATACATACAGAATGTATAAAACCAAATAGAAGCACATCAAATACTTGGACGGAATATAGATACAAAATGTAAAGACCAATTTAAACATTTTTATACATCCTCATTTGGAATCCTGTGTCCAGTTCTGGGCACCCCATTTCAAGAAGGATATCGACAAGCTGGAGCGTGTCCAGAGGAGGGCAACCAAAATGGTGGAGGGTCTGGAAGCCATGAAGCCCCATTAGGAGTGGGTTAGGGAGCTGGGGATGTTTAGTCTTCAAAAGAGAAGGTTAAGAGGGGACATGAGAGCCATGCTTCAATATGTGAAGGGATGTCATGTTGAAGATGGAACAAGCTTCTTTTCTGTTGCTCCAGAAACTAGGATATGGAGCAATGGATTCAAGCTACAGGAAAAAAGATTCCCCTGAACCCCAGGAAGAACTTCCTGACGATCAGAGCTATCCAGCAGTGAAATATGCTACCTTGGAGTGTGGTGGAGTCTCCTCCTTTTTTGGAGGGTTTTTAAGCAGAGGCTGGATGGCCGTCTCTTGGCAGTGCTTTGATGTGGGTTCCTGCCTGTCAGGGGGTTGGACTGGATGGCCCCTGGGGTCTCTTCCAACGCTATGATTTGGTGATCCTGTATGTATTTTATATGTTTATATATTTGCCATATTATTGGGTCTTTGCACTGTAAAAAAGACTATGTATATAAGTAAAAAAAGGGGGGGGCACAAATGCTCCCAAAGCTCTCTGGGGGATCTGGGGGTGATTTTGCCAAGTTTTGTCCCACTGGACAATTTAAGCCCCGGAAAGGCTTTTCTTATAAACAGGAGGTAACCCAGAAATTAACTGCTAATTCACATCCTGCTAGAAAAAAGTCTTTCCCTGGGGCTAAAACATTCTAAGATGCACTCAAACATGGCAGTGCCTCCACTTAGCCTATGAGGGCAATTTTTCAACAAAATTGGTGGATCAAATGCCACATGCACCCCCAGGCTGTCTAGTCGACCCTCCACCTTTGCACGTTTAACTTCTGCAGATTTGATTATTCATGGATTGTTTGCCACCACTGCTGCCGTATGCCACTTTTAATAGGGCTTATAAGTCTCGCCTCATGTTTGCAGTCTCTCTGCAAGCCTGGCAAGACAGAGAGACTGCAAATGCGAGGTGAGGCTTGGAAGTTCCTAGTTAGAATAGCATAGGAATGACAACAAGCTCTGCCAGCCAGCCACTTCTGCCTTGTGAAGGAACCCCATTGCCTCGAAGGCAGGACAGGCCCGCTGGCACGCTCCCCACTGCAGATTCAGATGTATTGTGTATGGTACATTTAAATCCACGGACCGTACGTTTTGTGTATATTAAGTAGCGATAAATCCTACACTTAGGCAGAAAAAATGGAATGCACAAATATAGGATGGGGGGACACATGGCTGGATAATTGTATGTGTGAAAGGGATCTGACAGTATTGGTAGATCACAAGCTGAACATGAGTCAGCAGTGTGACGCGGCAGCCAAGAAAGCCAACATGATTCTTGTCTGCATCAATAGGAGAATGATGTCTAGATTGAGGGAGGTAATGGTACCACTGTATTCTGCATTGGTTAGACCTCATTTGGAATCCTGTGTCCAGTTCTGGGCACCTCAATTCAAGAAGGATATTGACAAGCTGGAATGTGTCCAGAGGAGTGAGTCCAAAACGGTGAAGGGTCTGGGAAGCCATGAGGCCCTATGATGAACGGCTTAGGGAGCTGGGGATGTTTAGTCTGCAGAAGAGAAGGTTAAGAGGGGACATGATAGCCATGTTTAAATATTTGAAGGGATGTCATGTTGAGGAGGGAGTGGGCTTGTTTTCTGCTGCTCCAGAGACTAGGACAAGGAGCAATGGATTCAAGCTGCAGGAAAGCAGATTCCACCTGAACCTTAGGAAGAACTTCCTGATGGTCAGAGCTGTTTGGCAGTGGAATATGCTGCTGCCTCCATGGAGTGTGGTGGAGTCTCCTTCTTTGGGGGTTTTTAAACAAGGGCTGGATGACCATCTGTTGGGAGGGCTTTGAGATAGATTCCTGCATAGCCAGGGGTTGGACTGGATGACCCCTGGGGTCTTTTCCAACTCTGTGATTCTATGATTCTGTGATAAGTATAGCTTGCGGGGGGAAGAGAAATTTGCAGAGAGATAACTGTAGTTTCTGCACCCCTACAGAAGGTAATCTTAAGCGAGAGAGACCAAGGATCTGAGTCAATTTTGGGGAGCTTCTTCTGTCCCTTCCCTGGCCTGTTTCTCACTGCTGTTTCCCTTTTCCTCAGCAGGTACTTCTGGAGAACTGGGAGGCATTAAACGCATCAAAATAGAGCCAGATGAAGTAGATATCATTCAGATCACCGTGCCAGGTAGCAACAGCAAACGACTTCCAGTGATGCTGTCAAGATATAGATTATGTTTTGACTGATTGATTAATTGATAACATAAAGTCGCTGCACCTTGCCGGGTAATTGTTATGCCACAAACCCTAGAAACTCTTGGCACCAATGCATCTAGGCCCATGTGGGCTTCCAGAGGTTGTTGGATTGCATCTTGCAGCAACCTTGGTAGCATAGCCAGTAGTGAGGAGCGCTTGGAATTTCAGTCCAGTAATATCTGCGGTGCTGCATGATTCTCCCCCTGGTGTAGGTTTTGTAACTGCCCCGTCTCACTCCAGGTACGGACAGTTTCATCCAGACACTCAGCTTGGGCTGAAATATTCACCATTCCCAAAGGGTCAAGTCAAAAATTCTAAACTGTGTCCTCAACAGAGCTTGGAAAAGTTCCCTTTTTTGGAAACTCTTGGGTTCCCGGAATCCCTTCGCCAGCATAGCTGCTTGAGGGGTTCAGGAATGAATAATCCAAAAAAGCTTTTGCTTACCACTCTCATATTTCATTAGCCAATAATTCCTTGTAAGATCCTCCCTAAAGTGCAAACCCCAGAATTCCATAGGATGTTTAAAGTGGAATAATAGCACTATAACAGTGTAGTGCGGAAAGGCCTAGAATCTCTAATGTAGAAGATGCAACTGCTTGTTGCTGAAGTCGTCATAGGGTGACCAAAATGGTGAGAGGCCTGGAAGCCATGCCCTATGAGGATAGACTTAGAGAGCTGGGTATGTTTAGTCTACAGAAGAGAAGGTTAAGAGGGGACATGATAGCCATGTTTAAATATTTAAAGGGATGCCAAGTAGAGGAGGGAGAGGGCTTGTTTTCTGCTGCTCCAGAGACCAGGACAAGGAGCAATGGATTCAAGCTGCAGGAAAGGGGATTCCACCTGAACTTCAGGAAGAACTTCCTGACGGTCAGGGCTGTCCGGCAATGGAATCTGCTGCCTTGGAGTGTGGTGGAGTCTCCTTCCTTGGAGGTTTTTAAGCAGAGGCTGGATGGCCATCTGTCCAAGGGAGTGCTTTGAGGGTGTTCCTGCATGGCAGGGGGTTGGACTGGATGGCCCCTGGGGTCTCTTCTAACTCTACATTTCTATGATTCTATGATTCTTTCCAAACACACACTGTTTCACTCTTGGCTACATCTGTCTGAGGTTGTAGTGAAATCAAAGCAGATCCCACGAGCCTGAAGTCTGCCTACCCATCTTTACCTGTATGCTTTGTTGGATCAGAGCAAGGACCTATTTTGTCCAGCATCCTCTTTCCCCTCATGGCAAACCAGGTACCTTTGGTAAGCCCACAAGTGGAACATGAGGATAACAACAATTTTCCTGCTAGCGTTCCCCAGCAGTCTGTATAATTCGAATTCGGGCCATCTTGGAACTTGGAGATTTCATATAGTAGTCTGCTAACTATTGATAACCAGCCTTGGAGGTTAGGAAAGTTGCTCTTTTTGGACTATTAACTCCCAGAATCCAACATGGCCAATAGGAACTTCACGGCTGTAGCTCCCAAACGTAACATTTCCAATATCAGGATAGCTTCCCGTGCCCCATGAAGTTGTCCATTTGCCTTGCAAAGTCATCCATGTTAATGCATCCTTGTGGTAGTGAGTTCCACAGTTTAACATTTTGCTTTGTGAAGAAGTACTTCCTTTTGCTTTCTTGAATTTCCCTCCATTCAGCTTTGTAGCATGTCTCATCCCTCTTTGCTCTTTTCCCTAAAGCAGGGATGTCAAACTCAATTTCATCTTGGGCTGCATCAGCACTATGGTTACCCTCAAAGGGCTGGTTGTTATCTGTAAGACTATATAAATGTTATGTAAGAAATGTTATGTAGGGTTCTGCGCTTAAGCAGAAAAAATGGAATGCGCAAATATAGGATGGGGAATGCGTGGCTGGATAGCAGTACGTGTGAAAGGGATCTAGGAATTTTGGTGGACCACAAGCTGAACATGAGTCAGCGTGTGATGCGGCAGCCAAGAAAGCCAACGTGATTCTTGGTTGCATCAATAGGAGTATGGTGTCTAGATCAAGAGAGGTAATAGTACCACTCTGTTTTGCTCTGGTTAGACCTCATTTGGAGTGCTGTGTCCAGTTCTGGGCACCTCAATTCAAGAAGGATATTGGCAAGCTGGAACGCGTCCAGAGGAGGGCGACCAAAATGGTGAAGGGTCTGGAAGCCATGAAGCCCTTTGAGAAGTGGCTTAGGGAGCTGAGGATGTGTAGTCTGCAGAAGAGAAGGTTAAGAGGGGACATCAGAGCCATGTTTAAATATTTGAAGGGATGCCATGTAGAGGAAGGAAGAAGGAGAGAGCTTGTTTTCTGCTGCTCCAGAGACCAGGACAAGGAGCAGTGGATTCAAGCTGCAGGAAAGGAGATTCCACCTGACTTCAGGAAGAACTTCTTGATGGTCAGAGCTGTCCAGCAGTGGAATATGCTACCTTGGAGGGTGGTTGAGTCTCCTTTGGAGGTTTTTAAGCAGAGGCTGGATGGCCATCTGTCAGGAGTGCCTTGATGGGTGTTTCTGCATAGCAGGGGGTTGGACTGGATGGCCCCTGGGGTCTCTTCCAACTCTAGGGTTCTATGATTCTAACCTCTTCTCATGCATAAAAAGCATAAAATCCTCCCTGAAAGAGCATCGTTGGACAGTCTTGGTTTTTCCTCCCCTCAACAGATCGATCGCCCCGTTCTGACGAAATGCGCGATGCGGTGGCCAACCACGTGACTCCGGATGATCCCAGCTATGTGTGCGACAGGCTGGCAGGTGATTGGTTGCTCATCGAAGGTTTGGTCCCCGCAAACTCCACATTGGTCCAGCTGCCAATAGGCCACTTTGATGGACAGCTCTAAGCCTCTTGCATTTTAGATAATTCCAAAACAGAGAGCCCTTTCTGCAGAAAACAACACAGGTTCTATCTCTGGAGGGTTGGTTCTTTTTTAACGGTCTGTGATGGCTGTGGCTTCCAAACGTCACCATATGTTAACGGACAAGGGTCGGGGGGAATATCCGTAACATCAAATTCTCAGGGGTTGCAAAACTTTAGCTTTATTTGGAGCATTTAGAGTTCCACAGTGCGGTGTTTGCAAGCCTGAAACTTACACAGAATGCTTCCTCGGGCAGCATAATTAGAAGGGAAAAAAGTTTGTAAAGTTTCCTTTCCTGCTAAATGGCAGTTTTCTTTCTGGTTTCAGATAAAGGATCCAACAAAGACTTGCAACATGGTGAGAAACAGGGGGAGGACAAAGGTGAGTTCATCTGGCTTCTCGAAATGGATGTCAGCATAAGATTTACCACGTAAGCAGTGCCGAAAATGAAGAAAAAAAGAGGATACTAGGTTGTGTCAAAATTCCATGAGCTAATTGACACGTCTGTCGGGTGCAAATTCTGAATATATTGTCATGTAAAAAATATCATCATGTCCATTGAGGATATTTTTGCATCCCCAGAGTTCCCCTATCCAAATTTTGGGGAGTCAAAAATTTATTTCTCTGCCCTCCAATGGCCAAGAGCATCCTGCCCAAGCCTGGGGAGTAATCCTGACTATTTTGCTGTGTTTTGGAGTTCTTTAATTCCGCCTCACCTTTTTTTCTTTTCTTTTTTCAGTTTTTCAAGGCCTTTGTTTGGCTTGGTTTGTTGTTGCATGCTTTCAGGTTGACTCCAGCCTGTTACTGTCCTCTCCTAGGGTTTACTTGGCAAGCTTTCTTCAGAGGTGGTATTCCTCTGAGGCTGAGAGAGTGTGGCTTGGCCAGGCCATGGGTCTCTGTGGCTCAGCAGGCCTGCCCCTCCCGAAACTGCAAACCCCAGGATTCCATAGGAGGTTGAAAGTGGAATCATAGCACTATAACAGTCTAGTGCGGAAATGGCTTGCCAAAAGAATTTGGCCATGTGCACCAGAGTGTTCCTTCCCAAGTTGTTATTACTGTTGATGTTATATTCATTTATATCCCACTTTTCTCCTGATAGTGGGGCTCAGGGTGACCACTATATTTAAAACAGTACAAATTAAAAACAATACAAATCATCAGTCTAATAGATAAAAGTCAAAGTCTGTTTGTCTGCGTCAGGTGAAGACCTCATACGATTGGCTGCCTGGGAAGAGTCTGTGGAATCCTGGGGTTTGCAGTTTAGGGAGGGGCCTTTAGAATTCTCAGCCAGAGAGCTCTGAATAGGCTGGTGGCTATGGAGACGAGGCCTAGCGGCAAGGAGGAAGACAGTGTATTTCCCTCAAGAAACCAACTTCTGCATGTTAATGACTCAAATACAGATTGGATTGGGGAATATGGGGAAAAGGTACAGGTACTGGACAAGACAGTTTGGGGAATTAGAGACACAGGATCTCAAATCCTTTCCAAGGTGTCCAGAGGAGGGCGACTAAAATGGTGAAGGATCTGGAAGCCATGAAGCCCTATGAGGAGTGGCTGAGGTTGCTGGGGATGTTTAGTCTGCAGAAGAGAAGGTTAAGAGGGGACATGAGAGCCATGTTTATATATTTGAAGGGATGTCATGTTGAGGAGGGGGTGGGCTTGTTTTCTGCTGCTTCAGAGACCAGGACAAGGAGCAATGGATTCAAGCTGCAGGAAAGGAGATTCCACTTGAACCTCAGGAAGAACTTCCTGACAGTCAGAGCTGTCCGGCAGTAGAATAGACTGCCTCAATGGAATCAGTGTGGTGGAGTCTCCTCCTCCTTTGGAAGTTTTTAAGCAGAGGCTGGATGGGCATCTGTCGGGAATGCTTTGATGGGTGTTCCTGCATGGCAGGGGGTTGGACTGGATGGCCCCTGGGGACTCTTCCAACTCTAGGATTCTATGATTCGAAGTATCACCTATGAGAAAATAAAATCCTGGGCCCTGCCAGGTGTACACGCTAGTAAGGGTATAAATAGAAATTTCTAAACAGTTAAACAATTTATGAAGTTAAAACATTTTTTAAAATGACCGAAGACTGGCAGAAGCCTGCTGTTTCCGTTCCTGCAGTATGGACAAGTTCCGTTAATTTGACGAGGGGATCTGCTCTTTCCATAGGCAAGACTTAAGATCACGGGCATGCAAGTGGTCCCAAGCAAGCCTCTGAAGGCGAGAAAAACTAACGAAAGAATATTAATTGAACTTGTCTTTAATTTGGAAGTATCAAAAGGGCAAGTGGTCAGATCATTGGGTGTCCAAAGGTCACCAAAGGACACCAAAGGGTGTCCAAACCTAAGCTCTTATTGCTAGGAACTCGTCTATCTCTCTATTCCTAATTCTTCATGTCCACATTCATCTATTTAAAAATCTTCTCAAAATATCTATTTATATGTACATAAAGATATGTTTTAATGGGTAAGAACTGTGTTGGAGGCATCTAGAGAACTATAAGACCTGTCAAGTAGTAAAGTTCTGACCTGCGTGTTGGTCCAACAGCTGCACTTCATGTTATTTGATATTCAGAGATAGAGAGATCAAATTTTGTAGGCATACCTGTTTTTTTTTACTTTCTTGGGCCTTTTAAGGATTGTTTTCTATTTTGCTTTCTTTATACACTGCCCTGAAAATATGTTTTATTCAACAGCAGAACCGTAATTTTTTTAAAAAAATTTTTTTTTTGGTTATAAAACGAGAAAACAAGAAAAAAGGAACAAAAGAAGAAAAACATAACGTGATACACATAAAAGTGAAGAAAGAAAATTTGTAACAGAAAAATGCTTACATGGTTATTTTTCTCCTAATCTATTAACATAACATCCTTATTCCACATATTATAAATCGTACTGTTTGTATATTTTTTTGCATGTATCTAAATCTCATTCACTTTATACCCATTATCATGATTTATTCTCATAATTAATATTTAGGAAAATATACTATTAATAATTTCATTCTTATTTCTATCCTTTTCTACTAAATTTAACCTCTTACTGTTACTAAATATATTTTTATTAATAAACATATCATTGCTAACCCTATATGTGAACCCATCCCCAGAGCCAGTTCTTTTTCAGATTACTCAACCATCCAAAATTATAATTCTTCCTGTGGAGGTATGACACGTTCAGCAGAACTGTAAATTATTTAAATTAAAGAAATAGTATTATTTTTTTATCGTTGTGTTTGCTCCTTTTGTTTTCCAGATGGCCTAGGTGATGTTTTAAGTCACTTGAGGAAACAAGTGGAAATTTTGTTCAATGCAAGATATGGTGAGATAACTTGGCTTCTTTTATTTTTTATCTCCCACCCAGCTTAATACTTTCCTCTGCCGTCCTTTTTATGGGCTTCTTGTGTCCAAAGTTTCCCACCAGCCATTCAAAGCAGGGTTCTTTCCCTTGAAGTACGTAAAGCAGCGGTTCTCAACCTGTGGGTCGTGACCCCTTTGGGGGTCGAACGACCCTTTCACAGGGGTCGCCTAAGACCATCGGAAAATACGTATTTCCGATGGTCTTAGGCTCCGTTCCCTCCTCGGTGGTGGTGCGCAAGCGCGAGCCACGCACTCGCGTCCTTTTGCCCCCTGTTCAGAAGGGACTGAAATCGCTCCCCTTCTCCACTACTGGGAGAACCTCCCATCTGACAGGCCAGCTTGGGGGGGGCGGCGGCAGCACAGGAGGCAAGCCCCCTCCTCACCCCGGCCCCTGCCCCACTCGCCACGGAGGGGAGCACTGCGGAAGGGCCGGGGGACCGCAAGGCGGTGCTTTTCCGGGGGGGCGGCTGTGCCCGGCGCAAAAGACAAAGGCACTGGAATTCCTCCCCTCCCAGCCAGGGTCGGCACTCTGGAAACTTTTCCCACACTGTCCCCCCCAGTGGAATTGAGAGCAAAGCAGAAGCAGAGCCTGGGGGGGGGTTCTCGGAGTTTTTTCCCAGGGGAGACGCGCAGCTCCTCTTTCCCTCCCTGCCCGCCCTCCCTGTTCCTGGCTGGCGAGGTGGCCTTTGCCGGGGGGGGGCATTGTAAATAATAAATAAATAATTTTATGGTTGAGGGTCACCACAACATGAGGAACTGTATTAAAGGGTCGCGGCATTAGGAAGGTTGAGAACCACTGACGTAAAGTGAAGCCTGGACACTTATCTGTTGGAATGATATAGTGGGAGATCCTGTAAAGAGCGGGACTTTGGACTTCACGACCTCACAGGCCCTTCCCGACTCTAGTTGTCGTTGTGTGCTGTTAAAAAGACCCTGTCTTCTAGTGACTGTATCACAGGATTTTGTGGGCAAGCTTTATTCAGAAGAAGTTTGCTTTCCCTTAAGGACGAGAGCGTGACTTTCCTAAGGTCATCCAGTGTGTTTCCACAGCTGAGCAGGGATTTCAGACTTGGTCTCCCAGAGTCCTAGGTTAGCACTCAAACCACTACGATGGTTCCATCATCCTATGAAATCCTGGGATTTATAGTTTAGGGAGAGGTACTTAGAATTCTCAGCCAGGGAACTGTAGTTCTGTTTTATACATATACCGTATTTGCTGGCGTATAAGACTCACTCCCCCCCAAAAAAAATACTGTTTCAAAATAGGGTGCGTCTTATATGCATCTTACATAGTATTTGCTGGTGTATAAATGGTATGCGTCTTATATGCTGGTGCGTCTTATACGCCGGCAAATACGGTATTTTATTTTAATAAAAATATTATATACACAATAAAACACCACATGATATAGGGACCAAAATGGACAAGCTTCCATACATCCTAGATGGCAAAGCAAACAGCAAATTTTGTAAAGATTGGGGTCTGTTTAAGGAATTCTCTTAAGCAAAATTTGATAAATCAATCATAGTTGGATTTCATGAATATCCATTTTATATACCGGTATGTTTGGGTCACTACCCAAAATACTCATTGTCTTAGTAGTAATGACAGAAAGGATATTTATCAAGTTTCTATGGTATTATGGCTTGGTATCTCAGATGCAGGTGATTAAATTAAAAAGAGAACGTATTAAGATCTTTATTACTTGATAGTTTATTTTCTCCCCCTTCTCTTTGTAGTGTTGGAAGGGCTATATCAATGGTTATTATTACAAAAAAAAAACCCTGATCCCCTATCATGTTTAGTTGCATAATATTTCTAGATTTGTATTTTTGATGTTGCGTTTTATTTCTCCTTAAATATTAGTTTCTATCAGTATTTCTGTGTTTTCTTCTCTGTTTATTGTGTAAATTCTTTGTTTGTTGTGTATATTTTTGTTCTTGTGTATTTATTATCTAATGAGCTCTAGTTCCTCACCAAACCGTAAACCCCAAGATACCCTAGGATGCAACCATGGCAGTTGAAGTGGAATCATAACCCTATAAATAGTGTAGTGCGAAAGGGCCACATGACTTCTTGCTATGCATCAGTATCTGAAAATCTTTTCTTTAAAGGGGTGGCTCATCTGGACCATCCGTGTTGAAGCTGTGTGCTTGCTTTTGCAGCTAAAGCCATAGGAATTTCTGAGCCTGTCAAAGTCCCGTATTCTAAATTCCTGATGTACCCAGAAGACCTCTTTGTCGTAGGCTTGCCAGATGGCATCTTACTTAGGCGCCCAAACTGCTTTGGAATTGCAAAGCTAAAGAAGATTCTCCAAGCAAGCAGCAGCATCCGGTTTGTAATCAAGAGGTAAGGTCGAAACTAATAACTTTTCTTCTCACCCAGGCCCAGTTAGTCTGCTTTTCTCTTGATGCACAGAGAGTGATGGATAGTGCCCACCTTCCTGCCCTGATATTACAGTAGCCCCTCCACGTTTGTGAGGGTACAAGGCACAGAACCCTTGCAAAAATGGAAAAACTACAAATAACTCCCCTCTCATGATCCCCCATCCATTCCCCTCTAGAGCTCCCCCTTCCATTCCCTTGCCTCTGGCCCCAGCGCTCCCCAGGCGAAGAAAAAAGACACGGTAAAGGGCTTACTGCTACTTTCCCCTCGGACAGAGAAGAGCAGAGTGCTGACTTCTGGCATTCTAGCTACTTCTGGTGACCATCTTGAGATTCCTCCCAGAGGGGAGGGGGTAGGAGCCACGAGAGGACCTGACTAATCAGTGGCCATTACACAACGGAATGTGACAGCAAGGACACACCTCCAGCAGTGGTGGTGGTGCTTTTTCCAAAAGGAAGAAAATGTCCATTTTAAACACAAGCCTAGCAAGCCTGGGGTGAGAAACGCAGGGGAATGGGAGGCAGAGAACTGGGGACGGCAGAGGAAAGCACATGCTTTGCAAATAATCAAATTTGTGAAGGTGAAACCCATGAATGTGGAGGGAGGACTGTGCTGTCCCAGCTCTGATTCTTTTGGCCTCTCACATGTAATAAATTGACATAGCAGCACAGAACATTCTGCTTCCAGCCAGTAATTCCCCTGCAGCGATTGGAATTATGTAACATAAAATTATCATTTCAAATGAGAGAAGGCAGTTGCAGCCATCTAGATGTTTTTGGATGGTAACTCCCAGAATTTTTTTTAATTATTATTTATTTGTATCCCGCCTCTCCATATGGATCGAGGCGGCGAACAACTTACAAATAGCATGTATTTCTATACATATTTCTATACATGCCCCCAACAAGCTGGGTACTCGTTTTACTGACCTACGGAAGGATGGAAGGCTGAGTCAACCTTGGAGCCCGGCAGGATCGAACTCACAACCTTGTGGCTTGCAGTACTGGCATTTAACCACTGCGCCACCAGGTTGTGGTTGTGGCGGGTAGTACAGTTATATGTGCCTTGGTTTACAAAAGTCAGCATCTTCTGCTCTGATTGAAAATATCTCAGTCTGCAACCCTAGACAGCCACTACCATCTACTGTGGACAAGACTGACCTAGATAGCCCAATGCTCTGATCACATACGGCTGACACTTAGTTATATGAATTAGCCTTCCAAAAAAAAAAAATCAGTGAATCAGATTACTATTAAGTTGAGTTTACCTGTTTGTTATGTTCATGTCCCACTTTCTTGATGAGGCTGGCTCCTCAAGCGGTTTATGGTTGCAAGACGATCCACTGTTTTAGGGATATTTGCATGTATTTGTATCACTCAGTGTTGGGCAATCCTGAGTGATGAAATTGTCTCTTAGCCAGGCTGTTCACCTTGCAGATAAATCCATTGGCGGGGTATCAGCTAATCCACAGAAGCAGCCTCCAAGGTTGCAGGTTGGTGGCAGAGCTGGGCATGGTGTAGAGTTGTTAAGTTCAGACATCTAGGTCAGGGTAAGCAACTGAGAAGCTAAGGGGCCATGTTAGCCCACCCTGGAGAACTTAGAGGGTAACCCCTCCACACACCATACTCCACTGCAAAAAACAAACAAACATCCAACGTATCATTTTGCCTAAAATCCTTCAGACATTTTCTTTAAGGAGCATGCAGAACATTTTTGACATGCTTTTAGACCTGCTAGTACTGCAACCACAAGGTTGTGAGTTCGATCCTGCCAGGCTCCAAGGTTGACTCAGCCTTCTATCCTTCCGCAGGTCGGTAAAATGAGTACCCAGCTTGTTGGGGGCAATTAGCTAAAACACATTGTAAACCGCTTAGATAACACTCAGTTGATAAGCGGTATAGAAATAAATGCTATTGCTATTGCTATTGCTATTGCTATTGGGGAGGCCTTTGTCAGCAACCGGAAGAGACCAGAAGTTATGAAAAATGAACCATGAGACCATAAATGGCAACCATATTTTGCCCGCTGCTGGTTTTCAGCAAACCAATATTGTTTGCATTTCTCAGGCTAATAGATGGATTAGAGGAAAATTCCCTTTTAGAAGGAATTGGCATAGCTTGGTAGAGCATGTCCTTTGCTTACAAAAGTTCCTGTTCTCAACCCCTGGCATCTCCAGGGCTGGGAGAGGCTCATATTTGAAATGTGGGCGATCTGCTGCCAGTCCACAAAGACAAAACTGACCTGGATGAATAACTGATCTGCCTCAGCATCTGTTTTCCTATTTTTATGTTGGTGCCATTATTTTTCAGACCAGAACTTCTTACAGAAGGAGTGAAGGAGGCTGGTTCTGACAGTTCAGGAGCAACAGGTAAATATATTTGCCATGTTTGCTGGCGTATTAGAGACACTGGCATATAAGATGCACCCTATTTTCTGCATGCTGGGATGTGCTGGGGGAATGGACATATATGGAGAAAAATAAATGTTTCCCGTGTTAAAACGTAAATGAAAGAGGACGAGTCTTTAAACAGTGTCGGAACAGTTTTGGTAGCAGATACAGAAAATGGAGACAAATAAGTAAGAATCCATCTCTTGTGCTTCCAGTCAATGAGAGAGACTCCAGTGAATGTCTCATGGAAGAACCAGTAAAAAGACCAGGATTTCAAGGTGAGAATTCAGATGCCCTGGCCCAAGGTTGCCACCATTTCTATATCACCTAGTTTTAAGGTTGTTTAGCACATTGTTCTGTGTTTCTCTGTTAATTTTATTAGACGAATTGGTCCAGTAAAACCTGGCCTGATAGATTTTTCAGTTAGCTGCCTAACATACAGCCAGAGCCAATGCATATTTACTAGGAATGTAGTATCATTCATGCAGGTGCATGAAGGATTGCATCTGCAATGTTGCAAAAATAGTGGTAATGCATTGTTTGCAAACCTGAAAGGCTAAAGTAATAAAATAAAACAAATGATGTATACCGGAATAATGTCAGTTTGTAGTTTTTCTCTCTTGTCTTCAAAATGTACAGCAGCTGGGAAGTGGCTGGGTGCTTTTATTTTCCTGAAAATGCAATAGGATGGATTCTATAATGCTGTCTTTCTTTTTCCCGCTCCCTTTAGAAAATTATGACACTCGACTTTCAAGAATAGATATCGCAAACACACTAAGGGAACAGGTTCAAGACCTGTTCAATAAGAAGTATGGTAAGTATTGCTCAAAGCTTGAGAAAGATACATTTTTCATTTATCAATCTCAAAACTCACAGATTCTTAGATCTGGAAGGGACTACAAGGGCGATCAAGTCCAACCTCCAGCCATGCAGAAATATACAACTAAAGCATTCCTGAAAGATGCCCATCCAGCCTTTGTTTAAAGATATCCAAAGAACATGACCGTCACTTTTTTGAGTGAGAGATAATTTGCCCCACTGCAAAGTGACTTGACTAAATGCTGCTCTTTTCTGAGCGAGCCCACTTAGCAATCTTTGCAGAATTAAATCTTTGCACTGTACTTTGTGGAGGGATGGTGGATGATAGGATTTATGCAAATTGCAATAAATCTTCCCTCATTCCACTGAGCTCTGACCAAATGTGGCTTAGAGTCAAGTGCAAAACAAAACACACAGAGCAGAGTGGATAAACACAGCAACAAAAGTGTGTGCAGCAGAGTATGCTATGCAGCACTGCTCTTCCCCAAAACTCACCCACTAAGGAACACTATCACACAGTGTTGTCTTCCAAGGATACCGGGAGGCTTTTAATCTTCTGTTCCAATATATACATATGTACAGAATTCTCAGATCCTCCAACAGAGATTCAGCATTCCATCATCAACACATCAAGTGGAGATACGCTCTGGCAAAGCCTCCGGCCAACAATCAGGCAGACCGAGAGAAATGTTGGCCAGATCCCATCTCCTTATATACACAGGACTAGCTGATGTAACCCCAGCCAGGATTTCATGTCCCATGGCTGGACCTTGTCCTGGTTACATTACACTGTGACTCCGCTTTTTGTCCCAAGGGGATTGCCTCATGGCAGGCACAGTCATTCCCCCAGGTGCTTTCCACATGCACATCATTTTATTGGACCAAAGATCACAGCAAACCTTTTCCAACATGCTTTCCAGGTGAGGCTTTGGGCATCAAATACCCGGTCCAAGTGCCATACAAACGCATCAAAAGCAACCCCGGATCAGTCATCATAGAGGGGCTGCCCCAGGAATCCCCTTCCGGAAACCTTGCACCTTCGGCTCCCAGAATCTGGAGAGGATACTAGCGGTTGCAGACAAGATCAAGTTCACGGTAACAAGGTATTTCTCCTCAGGGATCCTTGGCAGGTTGTGGTTTTGTGTGTGCTCATATGGTTGTGTCATTCCAAGCACTCTACTCCTGGAGGACTTCAAGAGTGGTGATTAACCTTCTCCTTGCCCCGACACACACATGCACACAAATATTTTGGAGGATGTCTCAGGAGGCTTTGGGATTGCAAGGAAGGGGTTGGAGCTAAACATGGCTTCTCCACCCCAATCATACTTCCAATTGATTCTAGTTGGAACTCAAATTGGATTCCACCTGTATTTTATTTATTGTTCACATGATTTTTAATTCACTTTTTTTTTCTGTTTAAAGCTTCTCACGGTTTTATTTTAACTCAGTTCTACCAGGCTGGTCTCCTTGTTGATTAAAAAAAAAATATATCATTCAGATATATAGTTCAGATGTTCTACAAGTAACAGTTGTAGGAGTGTTCATGACAAAATTAGGCATTCCTAGCAGCTGAGAAGATCCCTTCAGCGTGGAATCTTGTATTGCAAGGAAGTCAAGAAAGTTGTTTTATGGAGCTAGTTCTGCTGCTGGAATGTGGCAGGGCTTGTGTGTCTTCTTGGTCTCTTCTGGTCCACCAGATGTGGACAAGAAGTGATCACGGGATCCCTTTTGGGTCCCCCTGGTGCCATGATTGGGAATTCAGATCATGTGGATAATCCTATAAGTCTCCCATACCCAGTGGTCAATTTCAGCCAGTTTCTCTTGTGTCACTCCCAGCTCCTCCCATGTCCTGTCACTTGTCCTTTACTGGAGCTCATTCAAGGATCAAGTTGTGTGATGCCATTCCAACATGGAAGTCCATTTGCTCTTTTTCCAAATAGCCTTTTATAGAAGCTGATAAATATCAGCCGTATGTAAGAACTGCAAGAAGTACGGGAGCCCTTGGCCCAAGGGTGAGCAGTCTTAGGGCCTTTCCACACTAGCCTGTTATAGTGCTATGATTCCACTTTCAACATCCTGTGGAATTCTGGGGTTTGTAGTTTGTTGAGGCCAAAGAGCTCTCTGGTTGAGAATTCTCCAGGCCCCTCCCTAAACTGCAAACCCAGGACTCCATAGGATGTTGGAAGTGGAATAATAGCACTATAACAGGCTAGTGTGGAAAGGCCCTAAAAGAGAACGAGACATAAAGAGAAAGCTAAGGGAAGGAAGAGGGAAAACAAACTGAGGCACTTCTCAGTGTTATGGTTCTTGCAACAGAGAAGGAGCATAAGTTAACCCTTTTCACCATCAATAGAGCCCAGGATGAAAATCCAAAATTCTCCTCTCGTGCCACAAGTTAGCAGGCTACTATTTGCAAGAGGAGTGATGAAGGCTTCATAGGAACCAGTGGGAGGATTAACAGCTTCTTTAGGAAGGATGCTCCTCCGTCCCTACCCACCACAGTCTGATTCCTCCTTCCGGCATACCCTCACAGCAGCTATTTGCATTTTTTAAAATATGCACAACAATTGTGAATGGCCATTTCCACACTACACTGTTATAATGCTATGATTCCACTTTCAACATCCTGTGGAATGCTGGGGTTTGCAGTTGAGGGAGGGGCCTTGAGAATTAGCCAGGGAGCTCTTTGGCCTCCGGAAACTACAAAGCCCAGAATTCCACAGGAGGTTGAAAGTGGAATAATAGCACTATAACAGTGCAGTGCTGAAATGGCCAAAGACTTCTGCTGAGTCAGGCCACTGGTCCAGCACTGAGCCCTGGATGATCTTGGGGTGATGGGACATTTAGGACTTTCTCCAACCACTGCTCCTGAATTTGTATGTCTAAGTATAAAATCTTGTTCCTTGTCCAATGCACCTCAAGTTGCTTGCTTGACTCAGATAAACACTGCTGCTAAACTCTGAGTGTTTCTTGGGAAGGAAGTTGTCCAGCTTTTGGATGCAGCCCTGTGCCTAACCCAGCGGTTCCCAACCTGTGGGTCGCGACCCCTTTGGGGTCGAATGACCTTTTCACAGGGGTTGCCTAAGACCATCGGAAAATACGTATTTCCAATGGTCTTAGGCTCCATTCCCTCCCTGGTGGTGGTGCGCAAGCGCGAGCCATGCACTCGCGTCCCCCTGCCCCCTGTTCAGAAGGGACTGAAATTGCTCCCCTTCTCCGCTACCGTGAGAACCTCATGTTTGATGGGCCACCTTGGGGGGGCGGCAGCAGCACGGGGGGCAGGCCCCCTCCTCACCATGGCCCCTGCCCCACTCGCCATGGAGGGGGCGCTGCGGAAGGGCCGGGGGGCCACAAGGTGGCCCTTTTCCAGGGGGCAAGCTGCACCAGGTGCAAAAGACAAAGGAGCTGGGATTCCCCCCCCCAGCTGGGGTCAACACTCTGGAAACTTTTCCCACACTGCCCCCCCAGCGGAAACGAGAGCAAAGCAGAAGCAGAGCCCGGGGGGGTTCTCGGAGTTTTTTCCCAGGGGAGACACATGGCTCCTCTTTCCCTCCTGCCCGCCCCCCTGTTCCTGGCCAGCGAGGGGGCCTTTGCCGGGGGGGAGGCATTGTAAATAATAAATAAATAATTTTATGATTGGGGGTCACCACAACATGAGGAACTGTATTAAAGGGCTGCAGCATTAGGAAGGTTGAGAACCACTGGCCTAACCAGTTCTTTCAGGAGTGGCTGACACGGCCTGTCCCATCTTCAAGCATCTTCCATGATCCATACTTTGTTTTTTTTCTTTCGCAGACCTTTCCAAGGACTCATTCCTAAACCTGGTAAGTGCCCCTCAGTTGCCCACCAACTTCTAAATGTATTTTTGGCATTTTGGAAATGAGAATTGATAATGTGCTCCTGGTGACTGTTTGAAGAACATGGCCTCACTTCTGTGGAAATTGATTTCTGAGATATTCCCCCGTTTGTCTTGCGATGTGAGCATCAGCAGGGTGCTTGCATCCCTCATGGAGGGGAATGTTGCCTGGCTTGTTCATTCGGGATATTTCTAGTGCATCTGCCTGATGAGATTGGTGCCATTGCCCCAGATTTTATTTTCACATAGATAATACTTGTCAGAAAGATTTGAGATCCTGTGTCTCTAATTCTCCAAACTGTCTTGACCAGTATACCTGTAACTTTTCCCCATATTCCCCAATCCAATCTGTATTCAGAGTTATTAACATAGAGAGGTTGGGTTCCTGAGGGAATACACTGCCCTCCTCCTTGCTGCTAGGACTCATCTCCATAACAACTGGCCTATTCAAGACAAACACAGTTGACTGAGGCTCAAGAGCTCTCTGGCTGAGAATTCTAAAGGCCTCTCTCTAAACTGCAAACCCCAGGATTCCACAGAATCTTCTTAGGCAGCCAATCATATGAGGTCTTTGCCTGACACAGACAAACCAACTTTGACTTTTATATATTAGATAAGATATCTCATGCACATACATCCGTATCCACCTGCAAAACAGAGTTCCCATTTGATGCCCTTATTAAATTGGATAGATATTTTAAACTTGTTTTTTTTATACAAACAATATCCAGGAAAATAGCTGAAACAAAGATGACATTTTAAATTTTTAAAACTGAAAGTTAAAATTGAACCACCATTAATTGGAATGTACTCACTGTGCTTATCAGCGTAAAGTTCATGTACAGAATGGGTTCTGTGGCTTTGTACTAATAAAGTAGAGGTCTAGGTATGACTGAGCAGAGCACACAGAGACAAACCGTATGCCAAGGCTCGTCATGGTCACCCTCCAGGCTGTGACTGCGTCCACTACCTGGCAGCCTCTGCTCTGTTCGCTGAGTGCTTTTCCTACACAAATAGATCCTTTTCCATTCTCCTGTTAACAAACTAGGTCACAGAATCATAGAGTTGGAAGAGACCACAGGGGCCATCCAAAACCTCCAAAGAAGGAGATTCCACCACACTCCATGGAGGCAGCAGATTCCACTGCCGGACAGCCCTGACCATCAGGAAGTTCTTCCTGAGGTCCAGGTGGAATCTCCTTTCCTGCAGCTTGAATCCATTGCTCCCTGTCCTAGTCTCTGGAGCAACAAAAAACAAGCCCTCTCCCTCCTTGACGTGACATCCCTTCTAATATTTAAAAAGGGCTATCGCATCCCCTCTTAACCTTCTCTTCTGCAGACTAAACATCCCCAGCTCTCTAAGTCTATCCTCATAGGGCTTCATGGCTTCCTCTGGACTTGCTCCAGCTTGACCACGTCCTTCTTGAATTGGGGTGTCCAGAACTGGACACAGTGTTCCAGGTGAGGTCTAACCAAAGCAGAGTAGAGTGTTCCCAATGGCAAGGAAGGTCATGGTGGAGGTAGATGGAAGTGCTGCTCATAGCTCCAAACTGGCCACGATGGCCTTCATATCCAAAGCAACTGCAGTTATCAATCCATGAGGCAGTGCTAGTCCCCGTGGCCATACTGGCTGGGAATACTTAGACCTGCCACCCAAAAGAGTAACTCTCCCAAGCCATGGCTGTGACCATCTTCTAAAAACATATAGCTGGTCAGAAAGATAGTAGCATGGAAATAATTGGCATGGATGCTGAGCGCCAGGGATACTTCTATCCCCAATTAAATGAGTTAGGCTCCAACTTTGTAGCTTATCTTTGGTTCAATACTTTTTATGGGTGAGGGTGCCGGTCACGGTATTGCACCCTGATTTTCTGCAGCTTTTTGGGGTGGGGTAAATGTGCGAAGAATTAACCCCACTCCATCACTTACTCACTCTTCTCTTTTTTTCTTTCCTTAACGGCCGCTGTAGCCCCTAGACGGATATCCACCTTGGAAAAAGCTTACGCTGCTTTGAACGGTATGTTGCTCAGCGGATGTGCTGTAGATGGTAGCAGACAAGAAACATGTGGGGTATTTTAATAACAGCAGCAGCAACAAATAACAGCAGTATAATAGTTGTAATAATAGCGATGAGACAGCTCCCAAAGAAATTAAAAATATAACTCTTGATGTCCATATAATCCTCTTTCTTCTGTACTTTCCAACTGCAGTGTTTACTGTATTTTATGCATCTGTATTGGGGTGTGTAAATCTGTTGTTCTCCTGTTGTTCCTGAACTCCAATGCCCATCAACCCTGGTCTTTGACCCTCATGGCTGGGGCTGATGGGTCCTGGGAGTCCAAAAACATCCCAAGGTCCACAGATTGATATCCCTCAATTTATGCTCTATTCTTTGCATAAGGGGCTCTGTGAGGTCGGCTAGGCTGGAAAATGGCTACTGGCCCGGGGGAACCTGCCTAGTGGCCCTGCTTTGTGGATGATGGGGCATTTGGACCTAGACCACTCAACTCTAAAGAACAAACTAGATGTCTGAGCAACAAAGGCAGACATTGCAAATTTAAATTTCATCTGAAACGAGCATGCAGAGAAGGATTTTAGTACTTCCCCCAATACACACGCCATGATCCAACATAATAAAGCATCCCCACCACCATCAGTGGCTTATTAGTAGTTTTAAAATGTACAGTTTTTGTCAGAACCATAGCAAAGGGGGAAGAAGTTAACACCTCACCAGCCACATATGCATTCTCATAGAATCATAGAATCATAGAGTTGGGAGAGACCCCAGGGGCCATCCAGTCCAACCCCCTGCCATGCAGGAACACCCATCAAAGCATTCCCAACAGATGGCCATCCAGCCTCTGCTTAAAAACCTCCAAAGAAGGAGGAGACTCCACCACACTCCATGGAGGCGGCAGCAGATTCCACTGCCAGACAGCTCTGACCGTCAGGAAGTTCTTCCTGAGGTTCAAGTGGAATCTCCTTTCCTGCAGCTTGAATCCATTGCTCCTTGTCCTAGTCTCTGGAGCGGCAGAGAACAAGCCCACTCCCTCCTCGACATGACATCCCTTCCAATATTTAAACATGGCTCTCATGTCCCCTCTTAACCTTCTCTTCTGCAGACTAAACATACCCAGCTCCCTAAGGTGTTCTTCATAGGGCATGGCTTCCAGACCTTTCACCATTTTGGTTTCCCTCCTCTGAACATGTTCCAGCTTGTCGACATCCTTCTTGAATTCTTTCTAATCTTTTTAGCAGCTGTGGCAAACAAAGCTACTTGCCAAGTCCCATATTTTTCTGTGTCCACTAGAAGATTTTTTTTTTTAAAAAAAAACACTTTCTGAGGGCTTGGACAAAAACTATTTCGGACGAGGGAGTTACAAATCATTCCTTGGGCCATTTGTATAGGGAAAAGTACAATATATAGTGGACAAGATCATCTGGCTCCAGGCTAATATTATTCTTTGGTTCCACTACTAAATATTTCTCTGTAATTCACTCCGACTAATCAAATCAAATCTGTATTAAACATATTATTAGCAACAACTTATAAACACATTTAATTTTTGCAATATCTTTCTCAGGATAGCAATATACTATCTAAAAAGCCAGTTCTTGAATGCCTCTCACCTGGTGCAAGGACAATGGGGAAGGGTCCCCCGGAGAAAGCATGTTCCAGAGTTTGGGGGGCAGCCACTGAGAAGGCCCTCTCATGCCCCCCCATGTGAGGATGGCAGGACCAAGGGGGTGGCTTCCCCCAAAGATCCATGGAAATTCATACCAAATAAAATGAGTTAGCCTTTTAATATTTGTGCCACAACAGTCTAATATACCTACCCCACTTGGAAATTAATTAATAGTGTATTTTACTGCCAAGGAGGGGAAGAGGCATTGCTGGGATGTTTTGCCTTAGCGGTCAGGATTGGGAGTTGGTTGGGAGCAGGGAAAGGTGGAAATGCCATTTTTCTCCCCCTGCCCCAAGCAGCCAGCGGGTTGGTAGGTGAGCCAGGCATTGCCACCAGTCTCCGCAGCTGGAACGCTGGTGCAAAAGGAGCATGGAAGTTAGGTCCCCATCCCTTCCCACGTGAGGATCCCTCACCAAGGTCAGGAAAACTGAATGACAATGAAAGATTAAAGGACCGGCCAGAGTTCCACTCTGTTGTGACACTGGATTGCTAGAATCATTTGGTGAGACATGCACAGAAAGGCATCTGAGTAACTTGTGTCACAATGTGAGCAACAGTTTAAAACTTTCTGGATAAGATCGGATGACTTCTTTTGATCTGGATCTTTAAAATGTATGACAGGTTGCTGTTCATTATCCCATTTTAATCAATATTATACTCAGCAAGCCAGACGTGCCACATTTCTCAGAGCTTAGGAAAGTTACTTCTTTGGACTACAGCTCCCAGAAGTCCCCAGCCAGCATGGCCAACTCTCCAAGCTCTGCCGATCCTGAAATTGCAAGGCCAGGACAATGGGAGATGCTGGAATTGAGCTGCAACGCAGGTTAGATTGTACTGTGCCAAGTGTAACCTTGATCTTACTAAGGCCTCTTGGACATCATTGCAGACGGTTTCTCATCTTCAGCCTGTGAGTGCTGGGTCTTCCATAGGCAAAGCAACACTCTCCGAGAAGAGAGCCGTGAGATCTGCAGATTAACCCAAAATAAAAAATAAAGCATGGAGGGAACTAGCAAAGGGAACAGCTCAGTGAGAAGTGAGTCTGCTGAATAGCCCCAGAAGGCTGACTTAACATGCAGGGTGAGGTGGATGGAAAACTAGAGTGGGGAGGAATGGGACATGTCTGGTTTCCCAGAACACTGATTAACTCAGGCCATTTCCACACTACCCTGTGATAGTGCTATTATTCCACTTTCAACCTCCTGTGGAATTCTGGGGTTTGTAGTTTCCTGAAGCCAAAGAGCTCTCTGGCTGAGAATTCTAAATGCTCCTCCCTAAACTGCAAATTCCAGGATGCTGAAAGTGGAATAATAGTATATAACAGGGTAGTGAGGAAATGGCCTTAGATTTAGCTGAAGTTTCCATCTGTGTATGTGACACACATAATATCCCAGTAATAGAGGCCATCCTTTGCATTCCCTGTCACACTGCACCTTGACTCTGTTTTAACTGCCATGGCTCCATCTGATTGAATCTTGGGATTTATAGTTTCCTTAGGTATATACAATTCTCTGCCAGAGAGCTCTAGTGCCTCACCAGTATACAAATTCTAGGATTCCATAGGATGGAATCATGGCAGTTAAATTGGACTCGAAGTGCTGTAACTGAGTAGTAACAAAGGGCCCAAGGAATTGGGTGGGAAATGGCCTTCTGTCTCCAACACTTCAAGATGCTGCTGACAGTAGTCAAGACTCCGGGGGTCTTGGGATCACCCCAGCCATTCAAAACAAGACTAAAAGCACCCAGAAGCCCACATCCAGTGTTGTTTTGTTTTGTTAAAAAAAACTTTCAGGGATCAGAGCAAAACAAATTCCCATCCCTGCAGCCGTCCAGAAGCATCAATTCATTTCTTTCTTCCTAATGGGGGTGCTGAAAGTTGGAGGCTGCCCAGGAAGGGACCAATACTAGATAAAGAGCCCTGGGTTCCACATGCATGATTCCCACATCTGGTTGAGACCTTCTTGGGTTGGATAGCCCCTTCCTCTTATTCACTGCAGGGTCATTTTGATCAGTGCCGTTTCATACTCTCGATTTCATAGAATCCTAGAGTTGGAAGAGACCACAGGGGCCATCCGGTCCAACCCCATTCTGCCATGCAGGAACCCGGATCAATTTCCTTTCTTTGTCTGCTACCATCTGCACAACTTCCATCTCTCAGACTGAGCATTAACAGTGTAAGGCTTGCGGGAAGATCGGGGAAGTCAAGCCCTGCTCTTCTCTGTCCACTCCGATTCCCACCCCCTTCCCATCCTGTCCATCCATTCAGCCTCGAGGCCTGAAGGGTGGTGGTAGAGCATGGGTCCTTCTACGGGGACTTCATTGCAGACGGGCCTCCGCAGATGTCCCATGGAACGACATTGGGGGACAGACCGGAGAAAGAAGCCCACCTTACACCAACTTAGGAAGCATGCAGGAGACATATGATTTGCTCTGCTGACATTTCTGATTCCACCTCTTAAAAGCAGTTGCTGAGACTCCAACCTATATTGGGACTCTTGGCACTTGACTTTGTTGTGGTTGGTTGCCATCTAGTCCACTTCGGTGCAGGGTGACCTTACAAATAAGAGACCTCAATGATCCTCAAGCATTAACTGCTATGCCTTCCACTGCTTTCCACTTTTCCCATCTCATGATATGTCCAAAGAACAACGGCTTCATTTTTTTTTTGGGGGGACTATATTATATTTGGACTAGAATTCCCAGAATCCCCCAGCCGGTTGCCAATTCTAGGAGCTGTAGTCCAAATAAAACATAGTCCACTAGCCAAGCTGGCTAGACGATTCTGAGTGTTGTAGTCCAGAGAAGCAACTTCTCCACACTCCAGGTGATTGATCTTCTCGGTTGTAGGAACTGTGTAAACAGCTTCCAATCTCTGCAAAATTTGATGTTTGTTTTACCTTCTAAGATGTAGGTGGGTTTGTCCATTTCCACTATTTCGACAGGGTTTTTTTTTCCAACCGTTCTTCCTCAGTGGAGATACTAGTTTATGTCTTGTTGGAGATCTGAATCTGGGTGTCTTTGCTCCTAGTATGCTGGTTGTTGGGGAAGAAAAGAAAAAAAGACATCTTGGAATCCCTTTAGCCCTACAGCATTACGGTGCAATTATTTTACTTTCAACGTCCTGTGGAATTCTGGAGTTTGTAGTTTCCTGAGGCCAAAGATCTATCTGGCTGGGAATTGTAAAGGCTCCTCTCTAAATTGCAAACCCAGGATTCCACAGGACGTTGAAAGTGGAATAATAGCACTATAATAGTGTAGTGTGGAAATGGCCAGGGAGAACTAAGACCCGAGGAGATTCATCCTGTTCTAACACAAGTCTTTGGGTGCAACCCCTAATCGACAAACTGGCCCAAGGCTGAAATAAATGGAAAAACCTATAGCTAAAAATAGATAATAAATAATATGAGAAGAAAAAAATTAAACACACATATATGATGAGACTAATGAACTAATGATAATTAAAAAATAGTTAGTGAATACAAATACATTTGTGCTATAAATAGAATATGCACTTTATAGTAGGTAATACACAGGAAATGACAAAAGGGTATACAAAAATCCTGCGCGACCTGTGAGAGCACCAGTAATGAGTGTGTAGCAAAGTCCTGATGAACTATAGTCTCCAAACTTGTTCAGAATTGAATTCCTGGTGCTTGGGAAGTGCTCCTGTGCTTCTTTTCTGGAGAACGCTTCTCAGATATCACTTTCAAATGTTGGATTAGAACCATCTTCAAGTGTTATAGATAATCCAGTCCTCATCAAAGTGTGGAAAACTTTCAGTTGGATCAATAGATGGACCACAAAATTATAGTTCAGTTTATACCCAAGAATGGAGAAGTTCCAGTGGTCAAGTAAAGGTATGGAGAGCTCTTACACTTTACTTATGACCAACAAACAATCGGCCCACGGGATCTCCGCCAATTTGCACAAGCTTCATCAGGCTCATTATTCCTTGCTGTTTATTTTTAAGCTATTTATTAGTTACAGATATTTACCAAGTCCTTGGGTGTCAGTTGTGCATGCTAGCTTCTGGTAACCCCATCCTTGGGAGAGGACAAAGAACAAGGTACTAATTTTGTGGCTCCGGGTTTCCTCCTTTTTCTGCACAGATGAGGACGATGCTAACAGGTTGGGGGAGAAAGTGATTCTCCGAGAGCAAGTGAAAGAACTGTTCAATGAAAAATACGGTGAGTTGCCCCCACTATTTGTGTGCAGGACTGAAGTTGTCCAACATGGGGCGGAGGGTAGGAAGGGGTGGAGGGTAGGAAGAGGCAGCCCCCCAGCCTGTGGGCCAGAGGCAAACATTTGGGCCTCTTAACGCAGAGCTTTCTTGGTGGATGCTTCCAAGCTTTGGAACTGCCTGGAAAGGGGAAGCCAGCTCTCTCCCTTCTCTCTCATTGCTCTGCCTTTATATTCATGTTGGCCTTTGGCAACTGAGGACAGAAGCAGCTCTTCTTTTCTTGGGCCATTTCTGCACTCGCCTGTTATAGCACTATGATTCCACTTGCAACCTCCTATGGAATCCTGGGGTTTGCAGTTTTGGGAGGGGCCGCCTGGCAGTTTGTTTGTTTTTTTACTTTTGCAAAGGTTCTGCTCTCTGAGCCCTTGTGGAAGTCGATGGGCCACCGTATTCAAAAAAGCACAAGTTAAAAAAGAGCATTGAAAATAAGTTGAAAACAGCATTAAAAGATGCATAAAAGCATAGTAAAATAAGATGCGTTCAGAGTGGTTTGCTGTTGTCTTTCTCGGAGGCTGAGAGAGTGTGACTTGCCCAAGTTCCCCACTGGGTTTCCATGCCTGAGCCACCGTTTGAATCCTAGCCTCACAGAGTCCTAGTCCAGCACTGAAATCACTACGATGTACTGGCTCCCAGTGGAGCCCTGGGGCCAGAAGAGCATCCTTGGGGCTGCCTACAGATCGAACCTGGCTGACTCTTGCACCACTGTGTCACCTTCTGATCCAAAGTGAACCGTAAATGACCGTCCTGGCACAAAAACATAGTAGAAACAAAGTTAAGCAATGAGTCCCCAAGTGCATCTTTTGATTAAAACCGATGCCTGGCTGTGAAGGGGTTGAAGATTTTTGTGCAAGAGCGTAAACAAGAGAAAGAAAACAGGGGTGGTCATGTCCCAAAGCAAAGAAATATTGGGGAGAAATACATAATAAGATCTGTACAATATTAAAGGTATAGTTGGATAAAACACCAGAAATGTATTTGTTGAAGAGGACACACACGATTGATGTTATTGTTCAAAAGAAATATTGGCGGATAATATTGTACATATTGGAAGATCGGAATCCGCATATTACTAGACTAAGGACCAACTTTCTGGTGGAGGCAACAAACTTATGGCTTAAATTTTCTAAAAATAATTGTTGAAGTTTTATTGTAAATGTATATGTTGTAGTATGCCTAATCAAGGTGAATCAGATCAGATCAGATCAGATATTGTACATGATCACAACGACTGGAATTGAGTTTGCAAGACTATGGAAAGCTCAGCAAATCCCCACCATTGACCAATGGTGGGCAACTTTTATTGAAAACAGAAATGCAGATATAGGCCATTTCCGCACTGCACTGTTATGCTGCTTTTATTCCACTTTTAACATCCTATGGAATCCTGGGGTTTGCAGTTTAGAGAGGAGCATTTAGAATTCTCAGCCAGAGAGCTCTTTGGCCTCAGTAAACTACAAACCCCAGAATTCCACAGGATGTTGAAAGTGGAATAATAGCACTATAACAGTGTAGTGCAGAAATGGCCATAGTCTCGCAGAGGTTAAAGGGGAAATCAGATGAAGAGATTAAGAAAGAATGGCAAATAGTGATGGGTAATTGCTGGGTAATATCAAATGACAACGCTTAATGTAAAATATATAGATTGTATATTAAGAAAATGCAATTTGGAAGGATGGATATTATGTCATAATATACTGTATCTGATGTATTTTAGGATCTATCATGAAATATTATCATTTGGTAGTGTGGTACATTTAATTTCAACATGTTGATTATATAGAAAAAACTGAAATCTAGGGAGAGGTGGAAGACTAGCAAAAATAATTCAATGATATGTACAATTATATATGTTTATTTTATATGATGGAACTTTAATAAAATTATATATAAAAAAAAGAAAGAAAGAAAACAGAAATGTATCCTCAACATATTGATGCTGAATCTTGGTGGGCCGTGCCTGAGTTCAGCTCTTGATTAACCCAGTGATAATTTTTGGATATGCATTGGCATGAAGTTTTTGGGCAACTTTGAGCAGGCTTGAGAAGAAATGTAGTTTTCCTTTCTCTCTCTCTCTCTCTTTCTCTCTTTTTCTTTGCCTTTTGAAAACTTGTGTTTTAAAATCTGGTGACAGTCATACGCTGTTGTGATAGAGCTCAGTGTTATCCTGGGACCCTTTGGTGTTGTTTCAGGAGAGGCATTGGGCCTGAACCGACCTGTTCTGGTGCCATATAAATTGATCCGGGACAGCCCCGAAGCCATCGAAGTGGCCGGCTTACCGGACGACATCCCATTTCGAAATCCCAACACTTATGACATCCACCGACTGGAGAAGATCCTCAAAGCACGCGACCGTATCCGGATGGTGGTGACCAACCAGCTTCAGTAAGCTCAGCCCCACGGCCTTTCTAACCCATCTTTATAATCTTCCTTTTAAACCTGTGAGGCCACAGTGTCCTCTGCTGGTGTGAAATCAAACTGCTTTATTCCTATGATGATGATGAAGAAGCCCTGTCTGAACATACAGTACAGGGCTGGTACCCCATAGGGTAGATAGTGTTAGTCATTCTCAAGGTCCCCTCCGCTTTTTATTTTCATTATTGCTACCTGTTCCTTCTAAAAAGTGAGCAGTAACAGGGGAGATGATGTAACAATGTCATAGAATCATAGAAATGTAGAGTTGGAAAAGACCCCAGGGGCCATCCAGTCCAACCCCCTGCCATGCAGGAACACCCTCAAAGCACTCCCGACAGATGGCCATCCAGCCTCTGCTAAAAACCTCCAAGGAAGGAGACTCCACTACACTCCGAGGCAGCAGATTCCACTGCCGGACAGCCCTGACTGTCAGGAAGTCCTTCCTGAGGTTCAGGTGGAATCTCCTTTCCTGCAGCTTGAATCCATTGCTCCTTGTCCTGGTCTCTGGAGCAGCAGAGAACAAGCCTGCTCCCTCCTCAACATGACATCCCTTCAAATATTTAAACATGGCTATCATGTCCCCTCTCAACCTTCTCTTTTGCAGACTAAACATCCCCAGCTCTCTAAGTCTATCCTCAAAGGGCTTCATGGCTTCCAGGCCTCTCACCATTTTGGCCGCCCTCCTTTGGACTTGCTCCAGCTTGACCATGTCCTTCTTGAATTGGGATGCCCAGAGCTGGACACAGTATTCAAGATGTCCTCATGTGCCTTTCTCTCTCTCTCCTTCTGTGGATTGTGCCCAGGAAGACAAGGCTAGCAAGTGAGCAGAGGTGACTCCCATGTCGGCAGGGCAGCAAAGTCACTTTAGAGGAACTCTCCAAGGTCCTGAACCTGTTTAGGAGTAGGGTACAGTGCCTTGAATAGCTTGGATTAAAACCTGGGGTGAATTCATCTTCCCACTGACATGGTCACTGACACTGGTTAAGGAGAGAAAGCCCACTTGGAGAGAGACTTCAGTGTGAGCCTCTTGATGAGAACCTCTTGATGGGCACCTCATTTCAAGAAAGATATTGACAAGCCGGAGCATGTCCAGAGGAGGGCGACCAAAATTATGAAGTGTCTGGAAACCATGAAGCCCTATGAGGAGCAGCTTAGGGACCTGGAGATGTTTAGTCTGCAGAAGAGAAGGTTAAGAGGGGACAGGATAGCTCTGTTTAAATATTTGAAGGCGTGTCAAGTCAAGGAGGGAGCGGGCTTGTTTTCCGCTGCTCCAGGGACTAGGACAAGGAGCAATGGATTCAAACTACAGGAAAGGAGATTCCACCTGAACCTCAGAAAGAACTTCCTGATGGTCAGAGCTGTCCGGCAGTGGAATCTGCTGCCTCCATGGAGTGTGGTGGAGTCTCCTTCCTTGGAGGTTTTTCAACAGAGGCTGGATGGCCATCTGTCGGGAGTGCTTTGATGTGGGTTCCTGCATGGCAGAACGGGGTTGGGCTGGATAGCCCTTCTGGTCTCTTCCAACTCTATGATTCTATGACCTCTGAAATCTGGAGTCCATGCTGAGATGAAGCTGCCTTGTAGTGTCCCACTGTTGGTTCATCAAGTTGAACATTGAGCCATGGTCCATCTGGCTTTGAACACTGGAAGTTGGGCTTAATGGGAGTTCTAGTTCAGAACATAGGGACAACACCTGCCCTTCCGGTCTGAGAGGTAGGCCCAGGTAGAAGTCATCTTTGTCTCTTGTTACCTGAGAGACACTTTTCACTGGCCTTATTAGGGTTGAACCCAGGAGCCTTTTGCATGCAACACAGGGATCTTACAAGTCCTATTCCAATTGTTACCAGAATGGAGGAACCCAGTCAAGCTGTTGGCCCATCTGGTTTAGTAGTGACTGGTAAGAGCTCTCTAGAGTCTCAGGTAGGAGTCTTTTCCAAGCCTACCTAAAGATGGAAAATGAACCTGCAGTTTATGGTCTCTAGCAATGAGCTTTAGCCTTCCCCAAGGAAGCTGCCTAATACTGAGCCAGATGCTTGGCCTGTCTAGTTTAGCATTGTCTGCACTGATGGGTAGCAATTCCCCAGGGCTTCTGGCAGAGCTCTTTCTCAGCCGTGCCCCAAGACACTAGCAATTGAACCTGGGACCTTCTGCTTGTGATCTACAGTGAACTATAGTCTTACTGCTCAGAGGGGACACCATGCAGATCAAATTGGCCTCTCATGTAGAACATCAGTCAAGGGAAGGTCAGGGAATGTGAGAATAATGTAGAATTGGGACAGGCACTGGCGGGAATCAGTTGCCAACGTCATACCATTAGTATTCACCTTTGGGTCCCTTCCCTCCTCTTCTTAAGCTGAAGGTGGTATTCTGGGCACCCCATTCAAGAAGGACATGGTCAAGCTGGAGCAAGTCCAGAGGAGAGCGACCAAAATGGTGAGAGGCCTGGAAGCCATGCCCTATGAGGATAGACTTAGAGAGCTGGGTATGTTTAGTCTGCAGAAGAGAAGGTTAAGAGGGGACATGAGAGCCATGTTTAAATATTTGAAGGGATGCCAAGTAGAGGAAGGAGAGGGCTTGTTTTCTGCTGCTCCAGGGACCAGGACCAGGAGCAATGGATTCAAGCTGCAGGAAAGGAGAACTTCCTGATGGTCAGAGCTGTCTGGCAGTGGAATCTGATGCCTCCATGGAGTGTGGTGGGGTCTCTTCCTTCGTTGGAGATTTTTAAGCAGAGGCTGGATGGCCATCTGTTGGGAATGCTTTGATGGGTGTTCCTGCATGGCAGGGGGTTGGACTGGATGGCCCCTGGGGCCTCTCCCAACTCTACATTTCTATGATTCTATGATTCTATAGATTACCCTACTTTATTTTCCTTTCAACCCTGTGAGGTAGGATAGGCAGAAAGAAAGCCCAAGGTTAAGAGACTGAGTGAATTTGAATTCTGATCCTCCCCACCCTACCGGTTTGCTATTACGGTACTTTTAACTGGCATGGCTCCATCCCAGGGGAATCTTAGGGTTGGTAGTTTAGGGGAAAGTATTTAGAATTCTCAGCCAGAAAGATCCAAGGCCTTAGCAAACCTCAGGATTCCATAGAATGCAACTGTGGCAGTTAAAATGGAGTCATAATGCTATAATGATGGTTGTGGGAAGCAGACCTCTAAGATCAGAGATGGGACTGTGCCATCCTTGAACCACAAGACCTCCATGTTGCTAAAGAAAATATTGGGTCCCCAAATAATAATTGCACTTTCCTGAGCAATGTGGGAAATGCCACACTCCCCCTTTGAGATCAGGCTTTGTCTAACGGCCCTTTCACACTACACAGCCATGTAGACGAACCTTCCAGTGTAACTACCTGGGCAACGTCCTGTGGAATCCTGGGATTTGCAGTTTAGCAGGCTCTAGCAGAGAGCTCTATTAGCTTGATACACTACAAACCCCAGGATTCCAAAGAATGCAGCCATGGCAGTTGAAAGGGCCCTCAGAATTGGGGGTCTGGACCTATTCTGTGGAATGGAGCCTTTGAGTCACTGCCAGTTATTAAAAATATTTGGTGGGGGGAGCAAAAGGGTTGTGGAAGTAGTATTAATATGGAAAATTGCCCCTCTGGAGGCTTGTTGGAATCATAGAACCATAGAGTTGGAAGAGACCACATGGTGTCCAACCCCATTCTGCAATGCCAGAATACACCATCAAAGCATTCCTGACAGATGACCACCCGGCCTCTATTTTAAAAACCTCCAAATAAGGAGACTCTACCACACTCCCAGGCGGCATGTTCCACTATTGAACTGCTCTTACCATTAGAAAGTTCTTCCTAAGATTTAGATGGAATCTCTTTTCCTGAAGTTTGAAGCCATTGCTCCGTGTCCTAGTCTCTGGAGCAGCAGGAAAGAGGCTTGCTCCATCCTCCGTATGAAGATGCAACATGGTTGGTTGATTTGTTTTATAGAATTGCCTCCATCATTTAATTTGGTAGAAACATCCTCTTTATTTCATTTATTTCTTTTGCAATGCAGGCCGTTTGCAGATCTCGGTGCTGAAGCCAAGCAACCAGGTAAGCCAAAAAAATAATAATAAATGAGGTGGAGCAAAGTTTTAAAAAATATATATATATAAAGAGTTTGATCAATGGTCAGTGGTTGTAAAAACTTAAGAAGAGCTCTGCCAGACTCTGGGGCCAGAACAAGGACTGAGGATGCCAAGTATTGGCAGTGGGACTGAAACCACCTTTGGGTCAGCAGCTCCTCGAGGCTGTAATATGGAAAAGAAGGCCAGAGAAAGCGAAACAGACATGTTAAAGCCTTTTCCTCTCATGTGCTTCTTTCCCCCTGATCGCTGGAACCCAGAAATTGATTTTGGTCTAATGCGGGAAGGGGGAATGGTCTTTGCAGAACTTCAAAAGGTTACTTTTTTTTTTTTTTGACAAAACCTCCTGGAATCCCTAGGGGCTTGGGGCGTTGCAGTCCCAAAAGTGATTTTCCAAAGCTCCAGATTTGGTCCATATTTATCATTTATTTAGGTGTGAAAACATTCCCAGCTGGCCTTTCTAGAAAAGGACACCCTGTTTGCTTTGCTGAAAGTTCAGTCATGTCCCCTGGCTGTGCTTGGTTGGGGGATTCCAGCTGTTGGACTCTAAAAAGCAACATCTCCTAGTTCTCTCTAGTTCAGTGGTTCTCAACCTTCCTAATGCCGCAACCCTTTAATACAGTTCCTCATGTTGTGGTGACCCCCAACCGTAAAATTATTTATTTATTATTTACAATGCCTCCCCCCACCCAGCAAAGGCCGCCTTGCCGGCAAGGAACAGACAGGGCAGGCAGGGAGGGAAACAGGAGCCCCGCGTCTCCCCTGGGAAAAAAACTCCGAGAACCCCCCCTGGGCTCTGCTTCTGCTTCGCTCTCACTTCCACTGGGGGGGGGCAGTGTGGGAAAAGTTTCCAGAGTGTCGACTCTGGCCGGGGGGGGGGGAGGAATCCCAGCGCCTTTGTCTTTTGCACCGGGCGCAGCTTGCCCCCATGGAAAAGCGCTGCCTTGCGGCCCCCCAGCCCTTCCACAGTGCCCCCCTCTGTGGCGAGTGGGGCAGGGGCCGTGGCGAGGAGGGGGCCTGCCCCTCATGCCGCCGCCACCCCCTCAAGCTGGCTTATCAGACGGGAGATTCTCCCGGTAGCGGAGAAGTGGAGCGATTTCAGTCCCTTCTGAACCGGGAGCAGGAGGATGCGAGTGCATGGCTTGCGCTTGCGCACCACCACTGAGGAGGGAACGGAGCCTAAGACCATTGTAAATATGTATTTTCCGATGGTCTTAGGCAACCCCTGTGAAAAGGTCATTTGACCCCCAAAGGGGTCGCGACCCCCAGGTTGAGAACCACTCTCTGGTTAGACTTCACGGTGGCTCCCTTCATTTCTGCAAGGGTCCGTTGACACTAGATGTGGCCCTATAATCCCACTTTAACGGTCCTATAAGATCTTGGGGTTTGTAGTCCGGTGAGGCACTAGAGCTCCCTCATTTAGAATTTTAAAGGCTAAAGACCTTAAACTCCAGATTCCAGGATTCTATGGGACTGAACCATAGCAGAACAGTGAAAATAATGCTATAATTGCTTGAATGGATGAATGGATCCCTGTCTGGGAATAATTACTCTGCAACTGAAGCATATTACTTCCTAGTAGGCAACACTGTTGAAAATAATCTGTTTATTTACAGTCATAGACCAAATAAAGAACTGAATTGAATTGAAAATAATTCAGTCATTGGAAATATTTTTTTTTTGCTCCCAATTGTCCCCAGAAGGTTGTAGTGCACCATTCTGCCATGTCTTGGATACCCTCCAGCAATTTTAGGTGCAGGAGGAAGCATTTTTTTTTTAAAAAAAGAAAGAAATTGGCCCAGAAATCAAGTTGAAGGAACCAAAAATGGCTTGGAGGGGAGGGAAGTGTGACAAAGTTGTCCCCTACAGCTCCAAGGGGAGCATTTGTGAACAAAAATATTTTCAAAAAAAAAAAAAAAATTAAGGGGCCCTGTGGTTGGACTTTCTCCACCCTTATTCTAAGGATATGTTCCTATAAATAAGACACTGGAATGAAATGGGCATTTTCTTAGTTAATTGAGTTCAGGATCTTTGCTCTTTGAGATGCTTCACAGTTGTTTTGTTCAGCAGTTTAGGACAAAGTAGGTAGACCGGCATCATCCAAAAATTCCATGAGGTCACCAGATTGCCTACCCTATGATGTTGGACCAACATCAGAGTGATGGTTCAGTATTTTAATGTATTTAATGTATTATTGTAGTACCGCCTTGATCCATGGGGAGAGGCGGGATATGAATAAAGTATATTATTATTATTATTATTATTATTATTATTATTATTATTATTATTATTATTATTATTATTATTATTGGGTTATAAAAGGAATTCTTTAGGTTATGTAAGATATTAGAGAGACAGCAAGATCTAAGTGACTGTGGTGTAGTGGTTTGGACTAGGATTCTGAAAGACCAGGGTTTGAATCATTGTTTAGCCCTGGAAACCCACTGGGTGGCCTTGGGCAAGTCATACACTCTCAGCCTAAGAGGAA
This sequence comes from Ctenosaura bakeri, assembly GCA_948474755.1. NCBI lineage: Eukaryota > Metazoa > Chordata > Lepidosauria > Squamata > Iguanidae > Ctenosaura > Ctenosaura bakeri. The sequence goes on from CAOLHI010002285.1 coordinate 117,473, forward strand.
GACAATGGAAAATCTCCTTTGGAGAAATCTTCTCCAGGAAACCCTGTAATAGTTTTTTGGAGCCAGTCTGATGTAGTGGTTTGAGTGTTGCACACTCAAACCAGGGTTTAAATCTCTGCTCATCCATGGAAACCCATTGGGTGGCCTTGGGCAAGTCACACTCTCTCAGCCTCAGAGGAAAGCCATAGCTGCTAAACTTGCGAAAGGGTTGCTGTAGGTTCACCGTAAGTTGGAAGCGACTCGAAGGCACAAAAGTTCTAAATCAGAGTGGCCAATGTGTGGCCATCCAGATTTTGCTGAATGCAGCACCCATCTGTGGCTGGCATTCCACAGTCAAAGGTCAGGAATGCTGCCAGAGTGTGAGTGTGGTATGACCAGGAGGCATAGCTGCAAGGGAATGTTTTGGCTAGCCTGCCTCGAAAGGTCTTACCTCTCCGGAGAGCACCCAGCATGAGGAGGCTGCATGCTGTGAGTACAATGGGATTGCCTGTATGGCCTGGGATGTGGTTAAGCCCTTAAAAAAAGGCTTAGGTGTGACAATGTCATTTGCCTTTGATCATGCAGCTGTGAAGCTTTTTTGTACTGCCTCTGGACATGCTGTCAGTCTGTCTTCCATTCTGCTGATTTTGTGCCTGAATGTTTTTTGCTTCTAGGCTTGCTGCCAGGAGCCCTAACACTTCTCTTACGTGCTCTGTTGGTTAAACAGCACTAAGACTTATTGCTTTGAGTCTGCGAGGCTTTTTTGTTTCTCCTGTCTGGAGCAACTGGTTGCAGCTGGGTGCCGCTTCCTTATTAGCACTCTGCACGTGCTCTTGAGGTGCACACCTCACATTACCCTGACAAATGCAACAACCTCTGGAGGGCCACAAGATTTCCTCCACTGATCCCTCCAACTTGGGTCTCCAGTGATCAGTAACAAAATTGAAGGGTGAGGTTGCAGTTGGAAGTGGAGAATGAGGAGAATTGAAACTTCTCCTTCTTGCCCTTCCCCTTTCCCCAGATTCTGCTTAGCTGAGGGTCTGAAAGCCTCTTTGCAGGGGATAATGGTGGAGACAGGAGAGGGAGCCTTTCTAAATCCCACCCTTCTTTCCCTTTGAATCTTCCCAGAAAATGACGGCGCCATTCCCAAAAGGAAGCGGAAGAGGATCTCCGAAGGGAATTCCGTTTCTTCCTCTTCATCGTCGTCCTCCTCCTCCTCTTCAAATCTAGAGGCCACGTCATCCGCCAGTCAGATTTCGCTCGTGGTAAATATATTCACCGTGGCGCACGTTGTCTGGGGCAGGGAGGGATGTTAAGGGGGTCAACCCGGACTGGGACTGTACCACGTGAAAATGGGAGATTCTGACTCTGGAATGCAAACATAATTCCTCTCTGCAAACATCGTTCCCTGAACACAGAAAGTGAGCTTATCGGCAAGGAGCCCAAGCACAAATGTTTTTCCCCGACCAAGCATTTTCCTTGAGTAGAAAAGCTGAAGTAGGCTGAAAAGCTGAAAATGACACAGTGGGGAGTTTTTCCCAGTGGTTTCAAAATTTTCTGACATTTTTACATCTTTAGGCACCAACAGGATTCCTGTCCATTTTTTAAAAATCTCTTGGAGTTCATATCATTCAAAGAAAATAACCCGTAATGCAAAATAAAGACTACAAAATGCATTAAAAGCATAGCCCTGATGTTTGGTCAATTAATCAATTTATTTATTAGTTAGAAGTGTGGGGAGTTCCCTTAATTATCAGGCAACAGGGTTTGGGGGGGTATTAATTTTTTAAAAAGAAAAATCTAGTTTTGTCCTAGTTTGGCTCGATAACCTTGCAGTACTGTTTTAATTTCCTAATTTGGGGCAGGACTTAAATTTCTTTCTTTCTTTCTTTCTTTCTTTCTTTCTTTCTTTCTTTCTTTCTTTCTTTCTTTCTTTTTTCTTTCTTTCTTCCAGCAGTGGCCCATGTACATGTTGGACTACAGCGGCCTCAACGTTCAGATCCCAGGACCCATGAATTATTGAGACCTCAGTTTCCGAATCAGAACCTCAAAACAAAACAGAAGCAAATCATTAATGACGTGTAATTTTTTTTGTATAAAGTGTATATTCCAATATGTATTGATGCCTTTTAGTTTTTCCAATGATTTTTACACTATATTCCTGCCACCAGGGCCTTTTTGAATAAAAAAAAAGGAAGTGTTGCCTTGCTCTGAAAAAATAAAATGTTTCTCCAGTTTTTACTGACCCCGGTTGCTCACCGGCACACCTCTGGCATCCAGAGCACATCGTTCTGATTCAGCCTTTTTAAGGACTGGGGATAAGATTGGATATTTGATACAAACAGAGGAAGTTGCCATACATGAAGTCAAATTCCTGAGCAGACGCTCAAAGCTGCCACCGATCCCTTTGGGGCAAATCTAATCCCTGATTGAGGAAATGTTGGTGATGGAAAATTGGAGGGGGTTGGGACACCAGGTGGAACAAGAGAGGTGTCAGTAGTAAGGGATAGATACTCTGCCCATGCTCTGATGAACTCTTCTCTTGTCATAGTTCGTATGGTCAATGGCCCATTTGTGCAAGATGGTTTCACACTGATCGTCTGCCATGTTATCCTGTTTGCTGTTCCTATGAATTTCTTTTGAAGTTGAGATAAAGGATGAGGACCAAAATCAAAGGTGTTACCCTGATTTCCGGGGTCCCTTGGGGGACACCTCACTGTGCTCCATGTGATGGGGAATGGAAACTAGCCAGAGCACGAGCAATAGTGATGCGAGAAGCAGGGTAACCTAGTGGGGTCTTTTTACCCAGTTTTTACGGGGTCAGGCCAAGCCAAAATCCAAACAAAAATGTCCAATAAATGGTTTTACTGAATGAAAATCTCACACAGCAACGCAATCACTCACACACACCCAAGAACTATTAGGAAGCAAAAGAGAGGAAACTGGATAGGGGAGTATTGAAGGGGTGTAGCTGGGGTGATACTGCACCTTTTCCTGAAGTCCTGGGTCTGGGAGGGCAGCAGAGAAGTGGGGCTCAGCACGGAGAGGGCTGAGGGGATCACTCAATGGATGGAGAAATGGTCTGCTGGGATGACTGGGAGTGATCCAAAGAACTGCTCAAAAACTGGGACTATTTGTAGGGGGAAAAGTACCTGGTGGGCTAATCCTTTCCTGGAGAGAACAATGGGTGTTGGAGCAATAACGAAGCTCCACCATGGTAATTTCCTTTGTGTGATGGGATGGCAAGGTGTTGCCAAAGTCTCCGGATCTTCAGCTGTGTTAGTTTGTGGTGCTACTTCATGTAAATGGTCCTTGCCTGATGGAATATTTGCTCAACTTGGGGCAAACACGCTAATCCGCTCAAGTCGGCTTCTCGGGGCTGAGGACCCTTTGTTTATTGTGGGTTTACACATCTTGAGGTCTCCTGGGCCTATGCGACGGGGGATTTTACAGGCCTGACCTGGTTTTCAATCGTTTGACCGTTGCTGCCTATGTGCCCATCCGGTGACCTCTCAGGCACATTGAATCATATTTTAATATCAAAATTGTAGACCCCGGGATAGGGTTTTTCCAGTGGAGTAACAAAGGCCATTTCCATGCCTTACCTTATCTCATTGTCCTCCGGTTGCAATCCCAGCAGCGCCTCTCCTGGGAAAGGAGTGCGAAGGGAATGCTCCCCTCTGCACTGGATCAGCGGAAGGGAGCGCAAAGGACACATCTCTTCTGCTGCGCAGTGGGCTCTTTCCCATGCTGCGCTAGGGTAGGAAGCACCTCCATCGCATTTCCAGGCCTTCCACAGGGCAGGTAGGTACAGGAGAGTTGCGTGATTGTGGGTCATTGGCAGGGAAATCGCATCAGTGATTTACTCCACAGTTGCACCAGCTGATGGAGAAGGACGGGACTGCAATGATGTCTTGATGGAGATGTCATTGCGGTCCCACTCCTCTCCATTCCCATGCAAGGACAGGGGTCTCTTGCAGAAAGGGCAAAAGAATTACAAAAAAACCTCCTCTTTTGGACTGCATTGGGATTGAATACATCACCTCGGTGTTATTAGTACACACTCAAAACCAGGGGTTTTCAGGCCTTTGCTCGCCTTTAGACTGCTGACAGTGACTGAGGCCCATCAGGCAAAAAATGGCAGGAGATTGGCAGAGTCAGTTGCAAAGGGGTATCAGGTGGAGCATGTCCAGAGGAGGGCAACCAAAATGATGAAGGGTCTGGAAGCCATGCTCTATGAAGTGCGAGTTAGGGCACTAGGTACGTTTAGTCTGCAGAAAAGAAGGTTAAGAAGGGACACGATAGCCATGTTTAAATATTTGAAGAGATGTCATGTTGAAGATGAAGCAAGCTTGTTTTCCACTGCTCCAGAGACTAGGACAAGGAGCAATAGATTCAAACTATAGGAAAAGAGGTTTCATCTAAATATTAGGGAGAACTTCCTGGCGGTTGGAGCTGTCTGGCAGTGGAATCTGCTGCCTCAATGGAGTGTGGTGGAGTCTCCTTCTTTGGAGGTTTTTAAGCAGAGACTGGATGGCCATCTGTCAAAGGGAGGGCTCTGATGGTGTGTTCCTACATGGCAGAAGAGGGTTGGACTGGATGACCCCTGGAGTCTCTTCCAATTCTATGATTCTATGATTCTATGACTTTGGCATATTTTTCTGATAATGGTTAATCTAATTTTTAATAGTTACACAAACCCTCTTTGTAAATTGCTAAATTCTTTGCCAGAGTGATTATCTTGTAGCAAGAAGTTCTATCATTCAGCCCTCTTCATATCAGGTGCAGGGTTTGAGGTACTTTGACCCTTCCTTACCATTTCAAATGGAATTTGGTGATCCAGGAGGTCTGAGCTGAGGACTTAATTCTGAAATTCTTGTTAAGCAACTTAAGTTTCAACTGCACATGTTGACACACCGTATCACCAAACGCAGCCTACAATGGATGGATGAAAAGTATTTTTTTTAATGAAAAAGAATGAAGCAATACACTATTATTAATGTTCCCCAAAGCCCTCAAGCGTATCTTATCGTATCGCAGACAGCAAGCCCTTTTTCAATCTGGTCCTGCTCACTGTCCACCCCCTCTCTGCAGGAGCGATCCTGTCCAGAGCGGGTGGGAGAGGACGGGGGAGCAATCTTGTCCCCCTCGCAGGCTGCAGACCTCCAAAATTTTCTTGCAGACCATCAGTGGTCCATGGACCACTGGTTGGTGACTGCTGCTTTATGACATGTCCACCACATGTGGTGAATTGTGCCTAACTGCTTTTGTGCTTAGGTGCCGGACTGCTTCAAGTACACGTCTGCTGCAAGGGGCTCTCCAGGTTTGACTCCGGGCTGGGGGGGGGGTTTCTCTACTGTTTGTTCCTTGAAACAGAGCTGTACTCTCCTGGTCACTTGGCAGCCAATGAGGACATTCCACAAAGACAATGAGGACATTCCACAAAGGGCCAAACTGTCCAAAGGCTTCTGCAATGCAAGTAGGAATCTGTAGCATACCAACAGGCTTGCAGTGATGGGCGAGGGATTAAGTGCATCCTTCCAGGATCTGGAAGAGAAGGGCCACTCCATGTTGTTGTTTAAATCATATATGTGCTGCAAAAGCAAACAACCAACCCTCTGACAAGTTTGTCTGGATCTCAATAGGATGCTGTTAATAATTTAAAGAACGCAGTGCGTCCTCTGTTATATGTGGGGGTTCCGTTCCAGAAGTCCCTGCATAAGACAAAAAAATGTGAATGCTCACTTGCCATTATAGTCAATGGACATGACATGCATGCATTTATGGGAACCCAAGTGCATGCCCACCACATCCATTGACTATTATGGGATGCCACACTTTGCACAACCTTGGATGCATCAATAGGAGTATGGGGTCTAGATCGAGGGAAGTACTGGTACCGCTCTACTCTGCTTTGGTTAGACCCCATCTTGAATACTGTGTCCAGTTCTGGGCACCCCAATTCAAGAGGGATATTGACAAGCTGGAGCAAGTCCAGAGGAGGGCGACCAAAATGGTGAGAGGCCTGGAAGCCATGAAGCCCTATGAGGATAGACTGAGAGAGCTGGGCATATTTAGTCTGCAGAAGAGAAGGTTAAGAGGGGACATGATAGCCATGTTTAAATATTTGAAGGGATGCCACGTAGAGGAAGGAGAGGGCTTGTTTTCTGCTGCTCCAGAGACCAGGACAAGGAGCAATGGATTCAAGCTGCAGGAAAGGAGATTCCACCTGAACCTCAGGAAGAACTTCCTGACAGTCAGGGCTGTCCGGCAGTGGAATCTGCTGCCTTGGAGTGTAGTGGAGTCTCCTTCCTTGGAGGTTTTTAAGCAGAGGCTGGATGGCCATCTGTCAGGAGTGCTTTAAGGGTGTTCCTGCATAGCAGGGAGTTGGACTGGATGGCCCCTGGGATCTCTTCCAACTCTACATTTCTATGATTCTATGATTCATGGTGAGGAGATTGCATGAGCGGGGGGGGGGCACTGTACCTTAATTGGAGTGATTAACAACAGAACCTTAACAGCCAAAAAAATAATGGCTTTTTCTTTCTTCAGTGGCTCAAAAAATGTGCTGCAGGGTGACCGCTGAGAATTGCATTCTTAAGTGGATGTTGTTATATATTACTCCTTCACACTATACTATGAAATCCTGGGACTTTTAGTATGATGAAGTGCTACAGCTCTCTGGCTGAGAATTCTAAATCTCTGTCCCTAAACTGCAAATCCCAGGATGCCATAAGATGGCATTATGGCATTTATAGTGAAATTATCACACTATAATTGTATGGTATGAAAGGGCCTTTGGTTGAGACTCTGCGGTGTTAAGGTTCTAGGTCTGTGGATCCAAAAATTCTCCCTTTTGTATCTGAAATACTTGAAAGAGTTGCCATCCCAGTTGCAAACATGGAGAAATCAGTGAAGCTACGGTGTTCTGAGTTAAATCTAGTTGTCCAAGCTTCCAAGTCAAAATTGCAGGCTTGCGATCCCTGAAACACATATACAGGACTGCACTCAGAATGGCATCCTGGATAATGGGAACTGTAGTACCGGACGGTAGTGTTTCCCATGCTCTGTCTATGTGTAGTGTGGCTTCTTTTCTAAGGAGATTCTGCCTCCGCTAAATCACACGAAAACCCTCTGATTGCTTTATTACTGTTTTTGTTCTGTCACTTGCTGTTTTCAGTAATCGGCCGTCTTTTTCATTGGCTGCCCACTTGCCATGCAAATCTTCTGTATAGAATATGATGATATGCAAAGCAGGCTTTTGTTCCAGTAGAATTAAGATGCTTAAGCTGCAATTCTCCCCATTCCCTGCTTCCACCCCTGCTTCCTATAACTTTGGAAGGAATTTGAGGATGTATTTATTTCCTTTCGTGCATGCACTATTCCAAACCCAATCACAATCCTTGTTTGATGTGGCAAAACATGAAATGGCATCTTTTTTTTTAGATTTTATTTTATTAAAGCCTAAGCAAATGGCATCTTAATGGGATTTAAATAAAGAACAATGTGATGGTTCAAGTCAAGTCCCCTTTGACTTATGACAGTCCCTCGAGTGCGAGGTCCTGCTCAAGTCTTGCAAACTCAGAGTGTTGGCTTCCTCCACTTGAGGCCATTTCCACACCACACTGTTAAAGCACTATTATTCCACTTTCAGCCTCCTAAGAGAGGAGGAGTTAGGGAAGATTCCTTCTTTTCGCAACTACTGTACAATTTATTTGTGGGAGGCATAAGAGATTTGGAGAAAAATCCGGCCACTGAAGAAGACTGTTACGTCGGAACGTGTCTGGCTTTTTAGACCATTCAGGTGCCATATTAACCAACAGGAACCATCAAGTTTTTTTCCTCCTTTTGGGAGATGTTTCACTAATGCTTTACAAACTTTGGATTATCCACAGGACTGTGGCTATTTGACCAATCTTATGGACTACTAACCCTGAGTAGCCAACACTGCTCTTCCTCCCATTGGAAGTGGCTATATAATAACTTTATGATTCATTGCATCAGCCCTGCCTGTAGAAATCATAAGGTTTCTCTCTATGTAATTTCTGCATGTCTATTTTGGTTTTAACTATTTAATTATCGACGACTTTATATATAGTTTGCCAAGCAAACAGTAACTGTATAAAATTTATCTTAGGCAAAGTGGAATACAGACAGCCCTCCACATTTGCGGGTTTCACTTTTGCGGATTTGATTATCCACAGATTATTTGCTGCCTCCCTGTGCCATTTTGAATAGGGACTGCAAACCTCATGAGACTGAGAAACTGCGAATGAGGCTTGTAGGTCCCTATTAAAAATGGTGTGGGGTGGCAGTGGAGGTGGACAGAAGCCCCACCAGCCCCCCACTTCTGCCTGTGAAGGAACCCCGATGCCTCAAAGGAATCCATGGTGGGCTGAATATGGTGATCATACTTTTTTGTGTGCTAAATATGGGTTGGGAGGGCCTAAAGTTATTCACAGTTTTTCCACTTTCGCAGAGGTCCTGTGCCCCTAGCCCTAGCGAATATGGAGGGATGACTGTCATAGCACTATAACTGTGTAGTGTGGAAATGGCCTCAGTCTGTTGTTGTCCATACTTTGCGCGCATGTCCAGCTGCTCCTGTCCATCAACACCACATTCCTCTCCCGACCCCATTTTTCCACACATTCCACTAGCATTTCACTGCCTAGAGGAGGGAGAGGGCTTGTTTTCTGCTGCTCCAGAGACCAGGACAAGGAGCAATGAATTCAAGCTGCAGAAAAGGAGATACCACCTGAACCTCAGGAAGATCTTCCTGACGGTCAGGGCTGTCCGGCAGTGGAATCTGCTGCCTCGGAGTGTAGTGGAGTCTCCTTCCTTGGAGGTTTTTAAGCAGAGGCTGGATGGCCATCTGTCGGGAGTGCTTTGAGGGTGTTCCTGCATGGCAGGGGGTTGGACTGGATGGCCCCTGGGGTCTCTTCCAACTCTACATTTCTATGATTCTATGCCTCACTTCTCATTCATTGTTATGCGTTGTCATGCATGGGATAACTCCAGTCCCAAAAAATTAGGCTTAGAAGTTTGCAAAGCTTTATTTATAACAGTTGCACATTTCTGGCCACTGCCAGGACTAAAAGCCCTGTTGGATTGACAGTGTCTTATAAGCAGCAACATTACAAATTTGTGTGTGCAAGGCCCTTATTTGCTAGCTGCTTAAAACAACTCCTTTCCCAAGCTGGCTTCCCACCTGCCAACGTCCTGACTTTCTAGTTGCCTTTGTTGTCTTCCTAAGGTTCGTTAGAACGACATATCCTCATTCCCAAAGCACTGGTTTCTCATGTAGTTTCCATCATTTCCTTCCAGCCTTTTACATGGCATCAAACAGCAAATAATCCGGTATGATAGTGCACAGTGAATTACAGAGCACTATATGAAAGCAAACCTCAAAACATTGCATGTCAGATAATTTTCGGTCAATGACGGAGAGCGGTGAGCCTTCCTAAGGGAACTTCACGGCGAGGCTCACATCAGAGGCACTGGAGTCAGTATTTAAGTTCTCAGACTGGCTGGATGAAGCCCTTTAGGAACAGGGGATTCTTGGGACTCGTGTATGTCCATCTGGAGCTGAGCTAGGTGTTTAGAAGGGGAGGATTCGACCCCTCCAGCACTGGAGATCATCTGAGACCGGAGTACTCTCTGGTGCATTCATGCCTGCTGTTAGCAACTAATCTCCTTGCCACTAGTTTTTAAAATCAAGCTTCAAAAGGCTGTGCTTGAAACTCTGCTTAGACTGGTCACATCATCAGCTCAGCTAAGTCTATTCTCTTGGCTTGTGAAAGCGAGCTAATTTACCTTTAAACTTCATTAAAGGGCAGCCAAGAAAGCCAATGCGATTCTTGGTTGTGTCAATAGGAGTATGGTGCCTAGATCGAGGGAGGCAATAGTACCATTCTATTCTGCTTTGGTTAGACCTCATCTGGAATCCTGTGTGCAGTTCTTGGCACCTCATTTCAAGGAGGATATCGACAAGCTGGAACATGTCCAGAGGAGGGCAACCAAAATGTTGAAGGGTCTGGAAGCCATGAAGCCCTATGAGGAGCGGCTTAGGGAGCTGGGGATGTTTAGTCTGCAGAAGAGAAGGTTAAGAGGGGACATGAGAGCCATGTTTAAATATTTGAAGGGATGTCATGTCAAGGAAGGAACAGGCTTGTTCTCTGCTGCTCCAGAGACTAGGACAAGGAGCAATGGATTCAAGCTGCAGGAAAGGAGATTCCACTTGAACCTCAAAACATTACATGTCAGAACTTCCTAATGGTCAGGGCTGTCTGGCAGTGGAATCTGCTGCCTCCATGAAGTGTGTTGGAGTTTCCTCCTCTGGAGGTTTTTAAGCAGAGACTGGATGGCCATCTGTGGGGAATGCTTTGATGTGGGTTCCTGCATGGCAGCGGTTGGACTAGATGGCCCCTGGGGTCTCTTCCAACTCTATGATTCTATGATTCTATGTTTTTACATAACCTCCCTATTGTCACATTCATCGCATGGAGAAAAAAAGCCAAAAGTTGACATGAAAGCCATATTTAAATATTTGAAGGGATGTCATATTGAAGATGGAGCAAGCTTGTTTTCTTCTGCTCCAAAGACCAGGACATGGAGCAACGGACTCATACTACAGGAAAAAAGATTCCACCTGAACCTCAGGAAGAACTTCCTGACGGTCAGAACTGTCCAACAGTGGAATATGCTGCCTCAATAGAGTGTGGTGGAGTCTCTTTCTTTGGAGGTTTTAAAGCAGTGGCTGGATGGGATTACTCTGACGGTGTGTTCCTGCATGGCAGAATGGGGTTGGACTTGATAGCCATTGTGGTTTCTTCCAGCTCTGTGATTCTACGATTCTATGTCTTTTAAACTACTGGCTAAAAACACCGTCTTATTTACAAAATCAGAACTATCCAACAAAGATCAATTAAGAATATTACATTAATAGCAGTTGTAACAGTTGATCATGGAAACTGGCGATTTAAGTCGCTATTTCTCATAACAGTAACAGCAAGCGAGGTGCTGTCTGGTCATTTGGACCTTTTCTTCTAACTTCTTTACATAATGCTGTATATAGATTGGTAAAGCTTCCTTGAACTATACTGACACCCCATGGAGAGAAATGGAAAAAGGGTTAGAAATGATTAACGGTATTTAAGAAGAGCCGTCAGCAGCTGAGCTCTGGGTGGAGTTTCAATGGCTCAGCTATATAAGACTCACCCTGGGTCACTAGAAAATTTGAATACAATGGTATTCCTGAATACTTTAAATCTTCTCAAACTGATCTGCTGGTGCCTGACCTTGGAGTTTGTTTGACTCCCAGAATCTCCTTGTTTATTGCTTGGAACTTGCTGGATTCGCCCTTGGACTGTTTGTTGGCTTGGCTTTGGATCTTCCTGAACTGGCTTACATCACTCTCTGGTAAGACTCTGGTTTGGTTGATTTTGGCACTAAGGCCATTTCCGCACTACGCTGTGATAGTGCTATTATTCCACTTGCAACATCCGGTGGAATTCTAAGGTTTGTCATTTACTGAGAATTCTAATTGCCCCTCCAGAAAGGGCAAACCCTGGGATTCCAGAGGATGTTGAAAGTGGAATAATAGCGCTAGGACAATGTAGTGCAGAAATGTATTAATTCTCCATCTGGATTCTCCTGGTCTGCTCTGCCTGCACACTGTGTTCAGGGTAACACTGGGTGCATGAGTTGAGCTGCCCTTTACTCTCCCGGAAGGCTCCCATTTTGTGTCACCGGAGGGCACTGTGGTAAATGCACGGCCCTGGCTGAGTTGCTGCCCCTTCCTAGCAGCTGCCCAAGGATGCCAAGTGTTTGCACTGGCCCTGATGTCCTTAGCATAGTTCCAGGCAAGGGCTTCCCCTCCCTTGGGCCATTTCTGCACTACACTGTTCTAGTGCTATGATTCCACTTTCAACATCCTGTTGAATTCTGGGGTTTGCAGTTTACTGAGGCCAAAGAGCTCTCTGGCTAAATTACAAACTCCACGATTCCATAGGATGTTGAAATCATAGCATGAGAACAGTGTAGTGTGGAAATGGCCCTGAACATAGCACAGAAGTACAAACGGCCCTCCACGTATTGATGGACTCCCAGAAGCTTTCCCAAACTCTAGTCCTCCAGGTGCTTTGGACTTCAGCTCCCAGAATCACTGGTCATTGGTCAAGGCAGCTGGGACTTCTGGGAGTTGAAGTACAAAATTACCTGAAGGACTAGAGTTTGGGAATTGCTGCCCAAAGAGCATAGTCAATCATGAGGAATGCTAGGAGTTGTGATCCAACAAGCTCTGCGGGACGGCACAGTCTCCACCAACGTCACATTGTCTGTATAAATGAATTATCACCACTTTCTTCTGTTTAACTGGCTTCAGAGGCTGTCCTTGTTATGGTTCATGCTCAAGAAATAGCTGGGCTCAGAGATGGAGGGGGATAAGCTAGTTAGGGCTGTGGGCACTCTTAAGCTCCGTGAGAAACAACTAGATTCCTGCTATGGAACTTTGCTCTGATGCTCTTCAATCCTGGCAACAGAATATCTGAGGCTGACCCTGGCCTCCCATTATAGGATAGGTAAGTAGCAAACATGGAAAATGTGTGGGGATGCAGTTTATAAAAGTTAGCCCTAAACAGAAGGTACCAGATCCCATCTGAGCCTGAAAGCTAAGCAGGGTCAGTTTTGTTAGTGTTTGGATGGAAGACCATCAAGAAATACCAGGTGCTGTAGGCTACATTTCAGAGACAGAAACTGGCAAAATCATCTCTTGAGTAATCGTTGCCTGTGAAATCCCTGTGAAGGTCATGGTGTCTCCATAAGTCGGTTGGTGACCTGAAGGTGTGCACCAGAAGGTGTTTATAAAACACCTTCCCCAAACAGGTATGAAGTGGAGCCCTGAGGCTAGAAGTACATGGCGTCCCACACATGGCCTCCACTAACATCTTAGACTCATAGAACCATAGAATCATAGAGTTGGAAGAGACCCCAGGGGCCATCCAGTCCAACCCCCTGCTATGCAGGAACACACATCAAAGCATTCCCAACAGATGGCCATCCAGCCTCTGCTTAAAAACCTCCAAAGAAGGAGACTCCACCATACTCGGTGAAGGCAGCAGATTCCACTGCCGGACAGCCCTGACTGTCAGGAAGTTCTTCCTGAGGTTCAAGTGGAATCTCCTTTCCGGCAGCTTGAATCCATTGCTCCTTGTCCTGGTCTCTGGAGCACCAGAAAACAAGCCACTCCCTCCTCAACATGACATCCCTTCAAATATTGAAACATGGCTCTCCTGTCCCCTCTCAACCTTCTCTTCTGCAGACTAAACATCCCCAGCTCCCTCAGCCGCTCCTCATAGGACTTCATGGCTTCCAGACCCTCCACCATTTTGGTCACCCTCCTCTGGACACGTTCCAGCTTGTCGACATCCTTCTTGAATTGAGGTTCCCAGAATTGGACACAGGATTCCAAATGAGGCCTGACCAATGCAGAATAGAATGCAGAATCTTATCTGTCAGGCGATTGTAGGAAGTCTCCCATTATCACTGCATCTCCAGCCAAGGTCCCTGCCTGGCCAATAGTAGCCTCACGCCTCTGTTGGGAAGCTAAACCACTCATGTCTTTCAGGTACTGAGGACCCATCCGCACTGCACAATAATAGCACTGTTATTCCAGTTGAACTGCTGTGGTTCCATCCTATGGTCTCCTGGGGTTGTTAGCCTAGTGAGGCACAGGAGACCTCTGGCTGTGAATTTGAAATGTCCCTCCCTAAACTGCTAATTCCAGGATTCCACAGCAAGAAACCATGGCCATTAAAGTACAGTTGTTGTTGTGTGCCTTCTGAGTTTGGGGACCCTAAGGTGAACCTGTTATAGGATTTTCTGGGACTGAGAGCGTTTGACACGTTTAATATCACTCAGAGGGTTTCCAGCCAAGCGGGTAATTGAACTCTGGTCTCCAGAAACATAGGGTCTTTCCCCACTATGTAACTATTGCACTATGATTCCACTTTAAGGGGCGTGATTCTGTTCTATGGAAACATGGGATTTGCAGTTTAGGGAGGGATATTTAGAATTTTCAGCCAAAGAGCTCCAGGACCTCCCCAAGACTACAAACCTCAGGATTCCACAGAAAGCAGCCATGGTAGTTAAAGTGGAATCATAGTGCAATAGTTATGTAGTGCGGAAAAGCCCATAGTCCAATGCTCAAAGCATTACACCACCCTGGCTCTCTATTACAATTACAGTGCCGTAACTGTGTAGTGTGACGAGACCCCAGGTCAAGGCCTTCTTTTGGTGGAGAACTTCTTTTAGCATGAAGGCTGATTTGAAATCCAAAGAAGCTATTTGGGCCTGCATTGCAGTAGTGGGTGAGGCCAAAATGCCAATATTTTTAAGCGTAGAACTCTCACACTCAGAAACTTACCCTTAAGAGAGGCATTTAAACTGTTTTGTGGGCAGAGTCTTATACAAAAGATGGGGAAACCACCCAATAATGGGGTTATGGGGGAGGAAGTGTGGCCATTGGGGAAAGCCTGGGGATGATAGATTTGGCTCCAGGCTGTGTGGTTCTCCATCTTGCATTCCATATGATCTATATTTTCCAAGGCTTTACAAATGTGTACCCTCCTAGGCTCTCCTGGTGTTTTAAACTGCTTTGATAGTTTTCATTTTTTTTTCTTTCCAGGCAAACCTCAGTTGGTGAAGCAGGTGTGTTCTTGGGCATTATTTCTTTAACAGGAAACTTGTTAAATGGAGTCACAAATAAAACACAGCAGAAAAGAAGAGCAGTTCAACAGGTTTCAGCAGGTATTTTATCCAAAGCTAACAGTGTGCACAGGTAAAAAGAAACAACCAAGTCAGGTAAGCCTTGCAAAAGGGAGCAAATGCATTTTGAACAGATCACTTGAAAGCTTCTGTGTTTTTTTCTTGGTATGTATGTTATATATCTCAAAACAAAGAAAAAAGGAAAATACAATTGTAACTACTAACAGTAACAGAAACAGAAACAGAAACAGAAACAAAACTCTAATACAACTCCCTTGTATTAGATTCTATGTCATAATGGTCTCTTAGTCAAATACTTTCCAAAAAATAACCTCCAATGTATTTGCAGACTAGAAAAGCAAGAGGGAGCTTTGTATTACCTTAAAGGCTCACCGGTTTTATTAGCAGTTCTAATAAATTCTAATCTATCTCCTCAGATGAATGGAGTAGTGCTTCAGTTTTTGGGCAGAGTGTGGGGGAATCAAAACATGATCACAAGCCATCATGATGCGTCTGGTGTACACAATGGGGAACATGATGTGTATATCAGTGAGATAGGGTTGTTCCACCCCATCTAGAAAGCATTAGCACCTCTGTTTTTATACTGTTTGATTGGATCTTCTAACGGTTAACCTACATACTTTCTGTAAATTGATTAAATACTTGGGGAGAAAGTTGAATGAATTTGGGTCTCCCGGCCCCCATTTGGCATGACAGGGGCACATTTCACCACTGACCTTCTCTATGCCATAGAACAGATATTCAAACGTCAGGTTTTGTCCTTTTAAATATCCTGGGTGTTTTGGCATTCCTGACATATGTACAGGTTGTGGGGAGCAGCTTTTTATGTGTAGTTTTAGTTTAATACAGTGATCAGTCTAAAAATAGGATGAGTTCAGACCCTGAGTAATACCAGTGAGGGGCCAGTCAGCTAGGACATTCTGGTGGCCATTCTGGTAGAGCCCAGCTTGTTGTGTCACCAGTAAATGAGAAAAGGGACCGGATACCTTTTTATGCAATTGTCTTAAAAAGCAGAACTTCCAGTGTCAGTTGTGTAGCCTTTTACGCTACACAACTACAGCACAGTGGTTCCACTTTCATTGCTATGGCAGCATCCTGTGGAATCCGAGGGTTTGTACCCTGTTGACACACTAGAGCTCTCCGGCAGAAAACTCTAAACGCTGATTTTGTTCGAAGATTTTCTATACCTTGGATCGGTCGTAAATCAAAATGGAGAGTGCAGTCAAGAAATTCGAATAAAACTATCACTCCAAAAGCCTTGGGTCAAGATCCTCATAAAGATATATCACTGAATACGTAGGCCAGAACTGTTCATGCCATAATATTTACAAGTTAGAATCACAGAATCCTAGAGTTGGAAGAGACCCCAGGGGCCATCCAGTCCAGCCCCCTGCTATGCAGGAACACCCATCAAAGCATTCCCAATAGATGGCCATCCAGCCTCTGCTTAAAAACCTCCAAAGAAGGAGACTCTACCACACTCCATGGAGGCAGCAGATTCCACTGCTGGACAGCTCTGACCATCAGAAGTTCTTCCTGAGGTTCAGGTGGAATCTCCTTTCCTGCAGCTTGAATCCATTGCTCCTTGTCCTGGTCTCTGGAGTGGCTGAAAACAAGCCTGCTCCCTCATGAACATGATATCCCTTCAAATATTTAAACATGGCTCTCATGTCCCCTCTTAACCTTGTCTTCTGCAGACTAAACATCTCCAGCTCCATAAACCGCTTCTCAGAGGGCTTCATGGTCTTGCCGTTCTTTTAATAGTCAATTGATTGTTGTTAATTGTTAATTGTTTTGTGTTTAGGGGGTTAGTTTTAGGTGGGTTGGTGGGTGGGGAGGATTGGGTATGTTTTTTAATGTCTTTTAATGTATTAATGTTGTTCGCCGCCTTGATCCATATGGAGAGGCGGGATAGAAATAAATGTTATTATTTATTATTATTATTCATGGCTTCCAGACCCTCCAGCATTTTGGTCGCCCTCCTCTGGACATGCTCCAGCTTGTCCATATCCTTCTTGAATTGAGTTGCCCAGAACTGGACACAGGATTCCAAATGTGGCATAACCAATGCAGAATAGAGTGGCACCATTACCTCCCTCGATCTAGACACCATACTCCTATTGATACAACCAAGAATCACGTTGGCTTTCTTGGCTGCCGCGTCACACTGCTGACTCATGTTCAGCTTGTGATCTACCAAGACTCCTAGGTCCCTTTCACACGTACTGTCATCCAAGCCACGTGTCCCCCATCCTATACTTGTGACTTTCATTTTTTCTGCCCAAGTGCAGGACCTAACATTTCTCTCTGTTGAGATTCATTTTGTTAGCTTTGGCTCAGCTCTCCAATCTGTCAAGGTCGTATTGAAATTTGATCCTATCCCTCTGGTGTGTTAGCAACCCCTCTCAGTTTGGTATCAATATGTAATTGTGCAGTATGAAAGATGCTAGGAATTATGCTGGAATAATGCCCCCAAGAGGATGCCAGCAGATATTGGCGGTCGTTGGAAATTCTACCCTCTCCAGTCTCAGTTTTGGAGAGAATTTTCTTGGTCACAAATTGAACAGGCCTGCATTTATGTGTATGATGCTAGCAAATGAAGCTGGTCATCTTTTGCAAGCATACGCTCCTAGCCACCACTGGCAACGACAGAGAAGTACACAACACTAGCTCCAGATGCCAATTCTACCCCATTTTTATTTTAAGACACGCTTCCAGTACTTAATGATGCCACACACATTAGGGATTTATAATCCTCCTCTTCCACTGCATAGCTTGCCAGCGATGCCCGCTTCCATTTTATATAGGTCAGTTTCTCTCCAAAATCAAAACCAGAAATCTCTGGTCGGAAATGGCAAAATAGAAATAATGGCGAGGAGACTGTTTTTGACCTCTGGGTGGTCATCCAGGCAAAAAGAACCCTAAAATAAGAGTCCAGCACAGCTGAACAAGAATTCACGGTGAGATTCTCCTCTATTTTCAATGGCCGAAATAGGGCAAACACTTTTAAACTTGCATCATGTGTTGATCACGCAGGGATGTCTGCATTAGTGCCCAATGATTTTGTTTGCTTAACAACTCCTTTTTTTTAATTATTATTTTTTATTTGTATCCCGCCTCTCCATATGGATCGAGACGGCGAACAACTTACAAATAAGCATGTATTTCGATACATTTCTATACATGCCCCCAACAAGCTGGGTACTCATTTTACCGACCTGCGAAAGGATGGAAGGCTGAGTCAACCTTGGAGCCGGGCAGGATCAAACTCCTCTTTAGTTAATTTCCATCACTTGTCCTTTTTGCATTTCTGTTACTTCTGGCCCTTTTGATAACAATTCTGAAGCCCACTAGAGTTCATTTGGAGGTTGAACTCTCTCTCTTTCTCTCTTATACAGGGGCTAGAGTAAGATTTGTTATCCCCATACACATGTGTGAATCTGCTTATCTAGCTGGAGATGTCCTTGTCCCCTCCTAAGGACTGTTTGTTCAATGACCCCATATATTTAGATAATCAGTAATGTTTGTAGCTTTTGCATTTCTTTTTTCTGACATCCTACTACTGCCTACTCGCAGAGTTAAGTCAATGCTCCATTCTTCTGAGCCGCAGCCCGCAAAAACCTCATGCCAGATAAAACTTAGTTTTTAAGGTGCCACTGGATGTTTTGCTGCAGCAGATATGCCCAAGCTCTTACACTGCCCAGTGCAGCATAAGAGTTCTGCAGGTGGAACTTTGCTATGGCGCTCCACTTATCATCCCAGGACTCATGATTTTGTCTTGACAGCCCCCCGGAGTGGCCATTGCATGGCTGGGGGAGAGTAAGGATCACAGAAATGGCAGGCTGTGCTTTGGATTGCAGCAGGTGATATTACCTGGGGCATAGCCGGACTCTTCTTTGATTCGCTCCCTATGAGCTGCAGAATGGTTGTTCACGAAGAATTTCATGGCAAACCCCCCTTGGGGATCTTCTGGGGGGACTTTAATAATTGCAGAGGGTGGGGAAAAAGTATATGCAGGTATAAGGCAGGCTTAACACTTCTGTATGTCACCGATAGGATTCTGGTCTAACAGTCCTCCCCCAATAGTTTATAAAAATTAATTTTCTGCATTAGATTCTGATTTAGTCACACTTAGACATAACTAAGACCCTTTCCTCCCTACACTGTTATAGTGCTATTACTCTACTTCCAACCTCCTGTGGGATTTGTAGTACTGAGGCCCCTCTCTGCAAACCCAAGGATTCCATAGGAGGTTGAAAGTGGAACAGTAGCAGTATAACAGTGTAGTGCGGAAAGGTCCTAACTAAAATCCAACCAACTTCAGTGGCTGTCCTGGAAACAGGACTGATTTGAGTCAAACCCACTTATTATTATTATTATTTCAGAATATATTATATCAGAGTTTGCCTTAATAAGGTTTTTTTTTAATTTTCTTTTTATTGTATGCATACAAATAATAAAGTCCGTCTTAGAAAGTTATACATTTCTGATTCAATTGTTCATATATACAATACTATACAAATATACATCTTTTCTTGGCAATATAAAAAAAAATCCAACTATTATTTTTACATTACCGTGACTTCCTATCCTCTACCAAGAGTCGCTAATCATGTTATTTTAAGTATAAAGAAACTCCCCAATTCAAAATTTTGGTGTATTTTTTGTAATCGTGTCTTCTACAATGTATTCATAAAGACTCGCAAATAAAAAACACTGCATGACTTTAGTATTTTCACATTATTTTTCAATTTTCCTATCCTTGTTTTATATAATATATATATATATAATATGGTTATTTTTATTGAATGTGGTATATTACATAAAACAATATCACATTATTGCTATGACAATAGGGTTATACAAAAGTATTTTTATTTATTATTCTAAAACCACTGTTGCCACCGCTGACATGCAACGTTACGCACAACCTCGTGGTCCATAGTGTTAATATATATTTTTTCTAATGTTAAAAGCAGAATTATTTCTTTCTTCAACAATTGAAAAGCCACTGAAAGTATTGCTCCAACAGCTGGCGGGAGATATTACTAAGCCCAAAAGCCATTTTCGAAGACTTTCTCTCAGAAGTGTTACTATTTTTGACGTGCATTAAAACATAGGCTGTATAAATACAAAAAGAAAAAGAAAAAAAGCCATCTTAGTTTTCTCCCTTTTCAAATTCAAAGAGGTATGAATTCAGATTTTTTTTTTTTGTTAGATCTACTTTTATCAGGTGGGGAAACCTCATTTTTTAATATAAATTTGTATGTATATACATTTATATACAAATTTATATTCATGTATGCCGTTATGTTTTGCATGTTTTGCATATACATGTGTATGCAGTTATGTTTTGTATTCTTTGCATTGCATAATTGTTTGTTTTTCTTTGGTGTGTGCTATCTTTTTTCTTTGTGATATCTTTAATAAATATATATATATATATTTAAAAGCCCTGTTCTAGGGTGGCCTGGACCTTTAGTAGCACCAATACTGCAAAGTCTTTTTTGTGTGTGATATCTTTAATATATAAATATAAATATAATATAATATAAAATAATATAATATATATATATTTTAAAAAGCCCTGTTCTAGGGTGGCCTGGACCTTTAGTAGTACCAATACTGCAAAGTCTTTTTTGTGTGTGATATCTTTAATATATAAATATAAATATAATATAATATAATATAATTATATATATATATTTTAAAAAGCCCTGTTCTAGGGTGGCCTGGCCCTTTAGTAGTACCAATACTGCAAAGTCTTTTTTGTGTGTGATATCTTTAATAAATATTTAAATATAAATATTATACATATATATATATATATATATATATTTTAAAAAGCCCTGTTCTAGGGTGGCCTGGCCCTTTAGTAGTACCAATACTGCAAAGTCTTTTTTGTGTGTGATATCTTTAATATATAAATATAAATATAATATAATATATATATATATTTTATATATATATTTTAAAAAGCCCTGTTCTAGGGTGGCCTGGACCTTTAATAGTACCAACACCGCAAAGCTTTTTGTGTGTGTGATATCTAATAAATATATATTTTAAAAAAGCCCTGTTCTAGGGTAGCCTGGACCTTTAGTTGTATTAATTCTGCAAAGTTTGACCCGCATTTTTTTTTCTTTTTTGAGAATAGTCATCCCAGAAAGTGCGGTGGAGTTTGGCTTGTTTTATTTCGAAGAAGCGATGTGTTTAAAAAATAAATACATTCTTGCCCTCAGGGCTGTACTGGCGGCTTTATTTGGGCCACGTTTGAAAGGCAGCGGCTCACGTCGCTTCTTTGCCCCTTGAAAACTTGATTTCTCCCCGAATTTATAGTCTTTGAACAGGACTGTGGAGAGCTTTTCGTACGTTAGTTGTGAAGGTGCCACAGGCTAAGCGTTTCTTTTAAAATCCGTGTCCCAAAAATAAAAGGCGCCCTCAATGGAGGACGAGGACGCAACGGCTGCTTCCCTCACAAAACGGCCTCCTCGCCGTCGCTTGCCAAACCTCCGGCCTCTGCAGCAAGATTCCCTCATGGTGCACAGGGAAAGGGGCGGGATTTGTGGTGTTTTGTGTGTGTGTGTGTGAAACACACACGCACACCTCAGGAAAGAGACAAAAGAGGCTTCAGTTGGATAAAAGAAACAGGATACTGTTTTTTCTCCCCCTCCCCTGCCTCTTGTGGGATATGAACAGCCTCTTTGCAGGCCCTTATATATATATATATATATTTAAAAAAATATTTGCCACGGTGCTTTCGAAGGGCAAGGACTTCTGAGGCCTTTGCTCACTCTTGCTGGGACATAAAAGAGAATGAAAGCCCTCCCTCGTGTATATATTTATTTTATTATTTATTTATTTATTTGTTGGCCACGCTCCTTCGGAAGGTCGCCTTCCTCCCGCTCCACACTTTCGCACAGCCATGTTTTCCTCCGTCCCCGCTCTCCTCACTGGCTCTCCCTCTCTTTGGTCCTAAAGGAGGTGGAGGGGGGGTGGGAGGGAAAAAAAATAGAAGCCAGCGTAGCCTTTTCATCCTTACGCCCGGGGTTTCTTGGGAATCGTAGTTCTTTCGATGGCTCGCCGGGGCGAGGAGGCGGGCGGGAGGACTACGAGGCCCGTGGGGCTGCGCGGCCGGCGCGCGTGCGCAAGGAGCGCTTTGGTGGGAAAAGGGGGAAAAAAAAGGTTTCTCCCCCCCCCTTCCCGGTTCTGGGTTCAGGGTGAGCCGTTGGAGCGGAGGGCCCGCGCGCCGCCCCGAGACTTGAGGTGGGGAGAGAGGAAAAGCAGGCCCCGGGGAGCCGCGCCGAGGCGAGGGAGGCCAGCAGGCGGGAGCCGGAGGGGGCCCTGAGGTGGTTCGCTTGGAGAGGGACGGGGACGGCCCTATTCTTCCCACCCCACCCCCGGTGGAGACGCAGCGACGAGTGAGTGGGGGGCCCGGCGGGAGAAAGGGGGGCCCCCTCAGGGATCCCTTCCTCCCCACACTCCTGATCCCCCCATAAAGGCCCCGGGAGGGTGGGGGGGTTCCCGACCCCTTTTTCCACAGTGGGGCGGTGGGAGGGGGCAGCGCTTGACCCCATTTCCCCTCCTCACGACGCCGTTATTTATTATTATTACCGTTATCATTATTATTTCGACCATCGCTTCTAATATACTTTTAGATCTTGGAGATCTTTCCAAATAATTCTTCTATCGCGAGGTCCCCTCCCCACAATTTTTTTCTGGGGGAGCCTCGAGAGAGAGAAATTCTTTTAAAATATATCAAATATTTAAAATTTTTCACACGGTGATGTGGGGGAGCCTCGAGAGAGAGAGAGAGAGAGAGAGAAATGATTTTAAAAGATGTCAAATATTTAAAAATTTTCACACGGCGATCTGGGGGAGCCTCGAGAGAGAGAGAGAGAGAGAAATTATTTTAAAATATATCAAATATTTAAAATTTTTCACAGGGTGATCTGGGAGGGGGGAAGCAATTTTTTTATTTTTATTTTTTTAGATCGGACTTCCTCAGACTCTTTTTGTCCACAGAGGATCAAGCCTCTGAACAGTCATGTTATTGTTGATACCATCAGTATCAATATATTGTTGGCTTAAGTCCAAGTGCTGGCCCTAAATAGAGTAAACCCATGAATTCCGTGGGGTTTTTCTCAAGTGTCGCCTCGACACATTTTTTTCATCGAATCCCATCCTCCTTGAAAGGCCTTTATCTCTATTTTTAAAGAGGCTCAGTTCCTCTTTCTTCCCCCTACCCCCAAAAAATCGGATGAGGAAGTTCTTCTGAATGATCATTGATGATAATCATAATGTTAAACTTAGGGTTTTTTTTCCCCTAATGATGCCTCTCGTTGCCCACTGAGCAAGGAAGAAGATTTCACATTTGTCAGTATTATTTATTTCTGATTTTAAGGAGGCTGGGATCCTCTTTCTTTTCGCTGCCCCCCAAAAAATCGGATGAGGAAGTTCTTCTGAATGATCATTGATGATAATCATAATGTTAAACTTAGGGTTTTTTTCCCCTAATGATGCCTCTCGTTGCCCACTGAGCAAGGAAGAAGATTTCACATTTGTCAGTATTATTTATTTCTGATTTTAAGGAGGCTGGGATCCTCTTTCTTTTCCCTGCCCCCCAAAAAATCGGGTGAAGAAGTTCTTCTGAATGATTATTGATTCTGTAGATAATATTAAAACTTAGGGTTTTTTTCCCCTAATGATGCCTCTCATTGCCCACTGAGCAAGGAAGAAGATTTCACATTTGTCAGTATTATTTATTTCTGATTTTAAGGAGGCTGGGATCCTCTTTCTTTTCCCTGCCCCCCAAAAAATCGGGTGAAGAAGTTCTTCTAAATGATTATTGATTCTGTAGATAATATTAAAACTTAGGGTTTTTTTCCCCTAATGATGCCTCTCATTGCCCACTGAGCAAGGAAGAAGATTTCACATTTGTCAGTATTATTTATTTCTGATTTTAAGGAGGCTGGGATCCTCTTTCTTTTCCCTGCCCCCCAAAAAATCGGGTGAAGAAGTTCTTCTAAATGATTATTGATTCTGTAGATAATATTAAAACTTAGGGTTTTTTTCCCCTAATGATGCCTCTCGTTGCCCACTGAGCAAGGAAGAAGATTTCACATTTGTTAGCATTATTTATTTCTGATTTTGAGAAGGCTGGGATCCTCTTTCTTTTCCCTGCCCCCCAAAAAATCGGGTGAAGAAGTTCTTCTAAATGATTATTGATTCTGTAGATAATGTTAAAACTTAGGGTTTTTTTTCCTAATGATGCCTCTCATTGCCCACTGAGTAAGGAAGAAGATTTCACATTTGTTAGCATTATTTATTTCTGTTTTTAAAGAGGCTCAGTTACTCTTTCTTCCCTCTACCCAAAAAAATTGGATGAAGAAGTTCTTCTAAATGATTCTTGATGATAATGATAATGCTAAACTTAGGTTTTTCCCCCCTCTAATAACACCTCTTATTGTCCACTGAGCAAGGAAGAAGATTTCATATTTTGGAGGGAGAAGATAAAGTCACCGATGATGATGATGATATTGATATTGTTTTCTTCCTCGTATTTCTCACTGTATTCCACTGTGGGAGAAGAACCTTAGTGATTTTCATGGGGGGATTAAGCCTTTAATTACTTTTAATAATTTGAACTTATTTTCCAACGAGGGGTCCATTCAGCCATTGTTATTGCTAGTGATCTTTGTAAGCTTCCCTGAGATCCTTTTTTGGCTAAAGAGAGAAGCAAAAGTGCAGTAACCAAATACAAAAACAAATATTATTTAATTGTTTTCTCATGCTTCCTCATACTTTTGCCAGGGAGATGGTAGTGGTGGTTTTACCTGCTACTTTTATAAACATGTTGGTGATATTAAATAATAATACAAAAGGTCAGGCTGCTCAGTCTTTTGGAAAATAGGCCAAAGATGGGTGAGCAGTTGTTTCTAAATTTCCGACAACAGCCGTAATAGCAATACCAGTATTAATACTGTACTATTAATACGGGGGAAGCTCTCTTTTGAAAGAAGGGCCTCCCTATCCAAATTTGGGATGAATGGATAGAAAGGAAATATACATTTTATATCTTCTCATCTCCCCCCTTTCACTTTTGGGGTGAAGATCTTGCTTACTCAGTTAACTCCTCTGTGAAAATCGGTTGCATTACGCTCCCCTATTATTTATTGATAATAAAGTCACTGCATTAATAATAAGGTCCCTGCCCCCAATTCTTTATATGAATGAAGGTAATATTTTAGCCTATTTTGGGTGGGCGACGGCTGATACTTTTGTAAGTGACAGTCAGGATAATGATGAGAGGCACCATGGTATAGCGATATGAGTATTGGACTGTGACTCTGGAGAGTAGGATTCGAATCCCCACTCTCTCCTAGGAACCCGCTGGGTGATGTGGGTAAAGCACATTCTCTCATCTTCAAGGGAAGGCAAAGGCAAACCCCCTCTGAACAAATCTTGCCAGATAATATCCCCTGTGATAGGGTTGCCGTAAGTCAGAAATAACTTGAAGGCACACAACAACAACAACAACAAATAATAATAATAATGGTTACCCAGGAAGGAGCTTCAGTAATTCACAAGCTGAACTCTCCCCCCTCTGCAATGAAAAATGATCAGGAATTCCTTTTCTTCTCATCTTGGAGGTTTTGGGGTGGAGGCAAATGTGGGGATAGAAACACTGTTTTCTGCTTGGGAGTCGCACTGATGTTGGACATGTGGGGAAGGACTTCCGTAGCCCATTTCTCTGGGGAGGGAAGGTGTGCCCTGTGTTGGTATTTCCTTTCTATATCTCCCATGGCAGGAAGAAGGAAAGGACTTCAGTAATTGGGGGCAGGAGCAGAGGAAGAGTTTGGCCCTTCTGGTACTGTCCCTTGTTTCTCTTTCCTCTTCCATCCTGTAGTTCCCCATGGAGTGACGGTGAGAGGGTAGTCTTGAAAAACAAATTCGCGATCCCTGTAGTTGTTGTCTTCTTTTTGAAGTAATTTGTTGCATTGCAGTCACTGAGAATGGTGCCACTGGGTTATTAATTTTCTTATGCCTCTCCGTGTTCTCCACTGAGCTCTCGGCATAGTCACCAGAGAAAAGGCCTTTTTTCCAGCTTTCTCCGGATTTGAAAGAAGCCCCCCTTTTCCTCTTCCGTAGTCACTTTTTAAAGTAAAGAGCTGTTCCTCAAAGCAAGGAACGTTCCTCTCCAAGAACTCTTACCACACTATGATTTTATAGTGCTGTTATTCCACTTTAACTCCTGAGACAGCATCGTATGGAATCCTGGGATTTGCATTTTAGGGATAGACAGTTACAAGTCTCTTGGATCTCACTTGATCTCACTAAACTGCAAACCCCAGAATTCCATGGGATGTTTCCACTGAAGTTAAAATGGAACAGCAGTGCTATAATAGTGCAGTTTGATGGAGCAGCCAGCCTTCCCTCTGCTCCAGTAGGGTTTGATAACCTGGTTTTCTGGATTACAAATTCCAGCAGCCCTGGCCAGCACAGCCAGCGATAATGGATGGTGGAAGTTGTAGCCCAGCAACATCTAGAGGGCCAAAAGTTTCCCAATTCCTGTTCTATAGTTTTTATTGTAAAGTCTTCAGTGAAATAGTTTATTTCAGCGTTTTTCAGTTGTAAGTGGTTTATGATTTAAACATAAGGAACAGAAATAAAGAATGTTTGGTCTAGCAGGAAAAAATAATTATAGGTGTGTGTGGAGAGGTCTACTATCTCCCCTCCTTTGTTCATCCTTGCTTCTTTCCCTCCTTCACAATGCCTTGTTTTTATTTAAATAAAACTTTCAATCGCTCACCACATGACTACTACGAGATCTGCTTACTTGTCCTGCAAAGAGATGAGAAGCATACCTACTAGAACATTTCTCTTTAGACTGTAAACCTTTTCTTAAAAGCGTCAGCCACTATATTGCCCAAAAGATGGTAATGCAAACGCACTGAACAAATATAAGCATGTTTACCTGGAAGTTGTGTGTGCCTCGGATTACAGCCTGACCCTACCCATGGTTACTCAGAAATAAGTCCCACTCTGTTCGACGGATCTTGTTCCCAAGTATCTAATAGGATTGTAGCCTAAGTCTGTTATCTCTTTTCTTCCTGCCTTTCAATTTTTCTAATGGAGATGTAAGTACATTTCTTTTCCTCCTCTCCCTTTATGACATCTAAGTAGAAGCTTTCCCCTCCCCCTAGGCTGCATGTTTTTTTGTGAAATCCCTTATGCTCTTTACCATATTTCCTACCCCAAAGTATCCAAATATATCTTCTGTGTTTACTTAGGCTAAGTTTCTTCTCTCCCACCCAAAGCTCAGTCCTTGTTATGATGGTGCGTGCATGAAAGTTCCAAATAACCTAATTGGAGAAGGCCTACACTTTCTGCTCTGCTTCTGTGATAATAATGTCTGGTTGCTTTCATTTCTCTTTGAGACGTCTGAAAAACTTCAGCTTTTTTATTTCTTTATGAGTTTAATCATGTCATACAGTTAATTCAGAGGTAATTTTTCTTCTGTCCACCACATTTTTGATTCTTAAATCACAGTTCCTCATTGGCAAGTGAAGAGGGAGCATTACTGCTGCTAAGTTTGACTAGATGTTTCTTGTTACTATTATCCATTCAAGACAAGGAAATTGTTTTAAATACAATGTAGACATCCAACCCCAGTTAGAGCCTTTTTGGAAGATCTGTAGCTAAGCTTTCCTGCCCCCGCTCCCCTGTGCATTTAAGAGCTTTTGTGAATCTTCTCACAGTTTCCCAGTATTAAAGGAATCTATTTTGAGGGAGAGGAGCATGTTTTGAGTAAAGGCTTCCATATTTTTGTAATGTTAGGGTATACTAATACGTATTCCATATATTTTTTGGTGACTAATGCAAGTTCCTGTAATCTCTGAAGCAATTTATTAATTAAGAAGGATGCTCTCCTTGTTTTTTTCTCTTTTGGATGGCTTGGGATACAACCTATGATTCCTTATCTGTTTTCTCAAGTGTTCATTTTCTGTAGATGGGGCCAAGCTTTTCCTTGCAGCTGTTCTTCCGCAGTTAGCCTATGTGGTTCAGCAAATAGAGAGTTGAGTGTGGTGTTGTTGGGTTTGTACCTGGAGGTTTCAGATCTGGTCTCTAAATCCGATTTCTGATGTCATTTCTGTGATGACTGAATCCCAATCTGATAGCAAGAATTTTCTCAGAGACGCTCTGGAATTTGAAATACATTTTTTAGCCCTCTGGAGATCTGGTACTTTCAAAGCCTTGATGTTACCTTTTGGAAACCTGAGATAATTTATTTAGCCAAAGAACTGTCATTAAATAACAGTCTGCCCCAGTTTCTTGGGATATGATGGGATTTCTTTTTTAAACTTCAGGGGATAAATGTTTGGTACAACTTTTCAGTTTATTTCAGGATCAGTTGAGCAAGAGAAAGAGATGCTTTATTCTCTTACCCTAAGGGCACCATATCCCAATCTATCTTGGAAGCTAATACGGTTAGCTCTGGTTAATACTTGGATGGGATACTGATCAACAAATACCTTGCGCTGTAGGCTGTATTTCAGAGGAACAAACAGGTGAAACCACCTCTGATATTCCTTGCCTGTGAGATTTGTGGGGCTGCTATAAGTCAGCAAGCACCTTGAAGGCACATATACACAGAGAGCTTTCCTTGAGCTGGTGTCCTCCAGCTATTTTGGACTATAGCTTCCATTATTTCTGAGCATTCAGACACAATACTAGGTGAAGCAGTTCCAGAAGATCTGTCTGCAGGTTGCTGAGCTGGGAAAGATTCATATAACTAGGAATGAGTGGGCATGAGGTAAGTCCTGTGACCTCTTCCATAATAGTTATGGAGACCTGCCTAGTTCAATATTAAGTTCCCAGAGTAGCTAATCCTATGCTTGTTTAATAAGATGGCTAATTAATTAATCAACATTTCACTTTGTAACTAAAAATAGTCCATAAGCAGGACAGGAGTACAACAGCACTCTCCCATTTATGTTTCCTAATCACACTGATAATTCAGAGGAGGTGAACTGTCATCACCTCTAATAGCCATTGATAGTCTTACCCTCCTTGAATTTGTTTAATTCCCTTTTAAAATTGTCCCAAGTTGATGAATACCATTCCGTTTTGTTATGACAAGTTTCAGTTTGACTGTGAGCTGTGTATAGAGGCAGCTTTGTCCTGAATGTCTTGCCACTTGACCTTATTATTTGACCCCAGATTCTGTCATGGGGAGGGAAGGAAAAAAACCTTACCTGGTTTTCTCTATAACATGCACAAATTACGTACACTTCTGTTATGCTTCCCCTTACCTGTCTTTTTTGTGAGCTAAACAGCTTACAATCCAAATGTTGTAACCTCGACTCAAAGGAGAGTTGCTCCACCCTCGTGATCATTCTGGTTACTGGTTTCTATACTCTGATTGTCCTAGAATGGCCGTCTTGAGGTGTGATGGCCTGTGCTGTGTACAGTGTTCTGTACGGGGTCTCGCCAGTGATTGATTTGGAGGGGGCATTATAAATAGAGCCAACGTGGTATAATGGTTTGAGCATTTGGCTAGAGATCAGCATTCAGATTTCCACTCAGCCATAGAAGCCCACTGTAACCTTGGGCAAGTAACACCTTCTCAGTCTCAGAAGAAGGCAAAGGCTGAACAAATCTTGCCAAGAAAACCACGTGACAGTTTGCCGTAGTTTTGGCATAATTCCGAAACAACTTGAAGGCACACAACAGCAACATTATGACACTGATTTTTTTGAATTTTTTTTTGATCCTAGTATTCTCCAACGTGAATTTGTCTTTTTTGACAGTCACTGAGACGACATTGAACTGTCCATTAGAACTCCAAGATGCCTTTACTTTTTTGTTCTTTTAAACCTCTTTACCTTTCATTTGGAATTTTTTTCATCAAATTCCTTCTTTGTGATTACACTCACGTCTTTATTGAGGGTTGGTTTCCTTTGGAATAGCACAGAGATTTCTACAGGTCACTATCTTTTTTTTTTTAAACAAAGTATTTTGCATTAGTGCCATCTTGGAAACTTACTTATGACATCTGTATCCTGTCATTCTTTGAACAAGTGTACATATGG
Source organism: Ctenosaura bakeri (assembly GCA_948474755.1). Taxonomy (NCBI): domain Eukaryota; kingdom Metazoa; phylum Chordata; class Lepidosauria; order Squamata; family Iguanidae; genus Ctenosaura; species Ctenosaura bakeri. The sequence goes on from CAOLHI010002285.1 coordinate 147,328, forward strand.
CACGTACTGCCTTAATACTCTAAAGGCATTGTATCCTGTCTGATCTTGGAAGCTAAGCAGGATCAGCCCAGGTTAATACTTGGATGGGAATACCAGGCACTTTAGGCTGTATTTTTCAGTCTAAGAACAGCATTCTATACTCTCTCCCTCTGTCTCAGTCTCTCTCTCTGTATGTGTGTATATATATATATACACATATATATATACATATATACATACATACACACACACAAAAACATCTGCCTTTTGAAATCATTCTTTGATTTTTAATAGTCTTTATTTCTGATCTAGTTTTCAAGAACACAGACACCCACGAGGCAGCACAAATTTGTCATTCTTTGTGGGGAAATTTTCAGAATAAATTTGAAATGGGTTTTTCGGATTGCATGTCCAGGCTTGGTGTGTTAATTTTTGGATAACTCTGTTAATAAAATGGCCCAGATTTCAATAATCTAAAAATTCTTGCAGGAGGTCCTGGTGACTGCTGCCCTTTGTGCCTTAAAGGATGTGTTTTTTCTTGAAGCATTCAAAACACTATTCTGAGTGGTGGGAAAAATGCAGGTTCAGCTGTTTTAACAAGTGTGTTTTGGTTGGTGGTTACAGTTATGTCACAGATGCTATTGGCCATTAACTGTGGAATTATATCACCTATTTTTCTTGTAGTGCATGAACCATGTGATAAGTGGGTTTTCTCCAAATGGTGGATATTCTTATCTCTTTTCTAAAAAGAATGTTCCTTGTGGATGTGGAGACAGACCTTCACACTCAGCTAGTTATACAAAATAATAAGAGGCTATGTGGATGCACACAGACAACATAGCTGAGTTGGAGCATACTATCTCTACTATCCCCTTTTGGAGTGGGGAGCGTCAGTGTCCTGAAACTCAGGTTGACTCCACCTTTTCCAACAGGCAGGAACAGGAGTTCTTGCAAGGGAGCCTGCTAGGGGGAGCAGCCCTCTATGTGTGGCTGGTCTTCGTTCTGCCTTGACTCCAACAAGCGGCTCAGCAGCTGAGTTCTTTTGCTCTTTTTCTGTTGCTGTTCTCTCCTTTTTTATAAAGAAGATATTTATTTTCTCTTGTTTTTGCCTTTCCCTTAGCCTCCAACCTCGTCTACAGCCTCCATTCCTCTGCTCCCCCTTGCTTCCCAACACCTTTTTCTGTTCACGTCTGCTCACACATGGCGGTAGCAACCACATGGGAGGGGAAGCACAGTGACTTTCAGAGGAGATCTTTAGGGTGGCTGGGAACCTTGGGACAGCAGAGTACCTGACCTAGTCTGGTGCCTCTCTGGGGGACCCTTATTTGGTAGCCATTGAAGTGGGCTTGGAGGCCCAGGAGGGTGTGGCTGAGGCAGCATTCCCCAGTATGGCCCAAGCACAAGCTGTCTGGTGGAGCAAGGCACATCCTCTGCACAGACCAATACAGCAGGTGTAATTACTCTAAAGTTTTTCCTATGTGGAGATATCCCCGCACCCAATTTCCTGGCATGCTTAGAAGCGTCATTATCTACGAGGGCCTACCACCTCCGCACAAGGTTTCCACCAGAGACTTTCCATTGGGGACATTCTGCTACTGCCACAAACCATGCAGGCGTGGCCTCTGCAGAATTCCAACAGGGAGTGGGCAGCTAGCCCTCCCTTCTGTGCTTCCTCATCTTCTGGTGATGACCAGTGGATGGCATGCTTGCTGCACTAATGAACCCCTAAGCAGGCCATGCACAGACACAAACTCTCATTTATTTACCACCGCATGCAAAAGGGAGGGTCCGTGTGCCATGGTGGGGACGCAGCCAGGAACTTTTCCGGCCAGACTACAAATCCTATTGGCCAGTGGCCTCCTAACAGCTCTTGTGCCTTCCTCAGCTTACACTAAAGATAGAGAGCATTCCCTAAAGGAATCCAAGGACACAAGAACAGAGGTGCCCTCAAGAAAGTCCCTGAGGTCTCCTCATTGGGCCTAAGGGCACCCACCTCATCTTCCATCATGTCCAGAGCCAAGGAGTTCCTCAGGTCCCTTCCACTTGAGCTAGTCAAGGCTAGACAGACAGCCAACAAGCTGTTTAAGACCACAGCCTTCCTAGCAGATGCAGGTCTGGTTGGTATCCAGTTCTGCTCCAGCACAAAGGCCACCACTGTCATTATTAGTTGCCAGTTCTGGCCTAAGAGCTGGAATGTCAACTCTAGGGCCAAGCACAACCTTACATCAGCCCTGTTTCATGGCACCAAGTTGTTCGGGGCATTCTTGGGTCCAGTTCTCACTGACACTAAGGGCAAGAAGAAGGTACTCATTCAGGAAAGAAAAAGAGAGAGGGCAAGAGGTGCTTTAGCCAGAACCAGCCTTCCTTTCATGCCACAGGATCTGGCTATTCCCAAAGCTTCTCAGCTCCCAAAACCTGGGGACTTCAGGAACTTAGACAGCAATGAGGTGGATCAACAACTACACTCCAAGTAGAGTGTCTTCCAGGGAGCTGGTAGGGAAGCCACCAGCAGGTGTGATGCCAGCTCTCCTGCCAGCTGTAGAGCTTTGTGGATGTATGGCAGCAGTTGACTTTGGACTGTTGAGTGCTCAATACTCTCACCATGGTTAGAAGCTGAAGTTCTCCCCAAACTCCTAACTTCTTCCTCCCATCTTCAGGGTCCAAGAACCTGCAGAAGCACAGCCTGATGTTAGAGGTGAGCAACCATCTGAAACAGATTATGGCCATAGATGAAGTGCTCTTACATTATTGGTTCAAGGGGTGCTATTCCCCATCTTCCTAGCCCCCCCCCAATGGCTCTTGGAGGACATCCTAAACCTCAGAAAGATCAACAAGTTCATCAGGAAGTACAAAAATGGCTGTTGGAGGACAAGTTCATAAGGAAGTGCCACTTTGGGATGGAGACACTGAGAAGTATTCTTCAGACCATTCTGCAGGGGGACTACCTGGCCTGTCTCAATCTGTCAGAGGCATATTTGCACATTTTGATTTACCGGTTTCATTGCAAGTTCTTGTCAGTTCTGCCTCCGCTGAAGGGCAATGGGATCTCCGCACATGTACATATTAAGAGTTCTTAAGGGGCCTCTCCCTCTCAGCCATCCTGTGGTGCATAGCTTCTGTCTTGGAATTTGCACACAGTACTCAAGGCCATCACTGTCGCTCCGTTTGAGCCAGTCAGAGAGCCGCCTGTTAAACATCTCACTTGGAAGACACTCCTGCTGACAGCAGTTACATCAGCACTCAGGGTGTCTGAGCTGGATGCCCTCTCTGCTGGGCAAGAGCTATGTCAGATCACACAGTACTCCAGCCGATTGCGCCTCAATCTGTCCTTCATTCCAAAAGTCACCTCTCCTTTTCAGCAGGAACAGGAGGTGATCCTCCCCTCCTTTTGCCCCAGGCCATCTAAACCATAGGAGAGGATTTGGCATACCTTAGACATCAGTCTATCAAGATCTACCTGAAGAAGTCCACTGGCTTCAAAAAGTCTGATGATTTATGGCCTTCTCACAGCGCTCACTAGGATAGCAGGTTTTGACCTCTGCTTAGGTGGATCAGGGACAATATCAAAGAGTGCTATAGGACTATGGGGGTGCCTTTCCCAGGCCCAACCCAGGTGGTCTACCAGAAAGAATGCCATGTTGGCCGCTGTTGCCACTAATGTGCCACTGTTGGAGATATGTAGGGTGGCTACCTGGAAGAGCTCTTCTACTTTCATGAGCACATTGGTTTTCTTAGGACTGCTTACTTCCTGGGCTGTCCCCTGGGAAGATGCCCAAGGTGGGGGGCATCTGGTCCCTTTGTGTTAAGTGGCTCTTTTCATTTGTTCTTCTGTTTTTTGTTTTCTGTTTAAAAAAATAAAGTAAATGGAGTTTGAACATGTGATCAGTCTGATCTGTCTTCCTCTTTCTTCTTGTCTAAGAGAACAATAACCTTTTTATTCCAGTAGAGTGATGTCTAGCAGTTAACTCACCTAAATGTTTTGTGGAACTTCTGAGCCAGGGCTTTCGGAATGATGTGCCACAACATGCTAGTGTATCTCCTGAAATGTGTATTTATGTCGCCTACAATCTTGGAAATGTTATGTTATTATTTATAAATCATATATTTTTAAAAACATATGAAAGGATTTCGTGAGATACATTATGTCCTCATACATGTTGTTGCAATTTATGTATCTCTTACAAGAGGTTAGTTTAACCTCTGGTTTGCTGGTAAAACTGAAATACTGTGTTGCGAAATGACTCGTGTCTAAAAAATTGTGTCACCAACATGAAAAGTTTGGAAAGCTCTGTTCTAAGCTTTTGACAGGCCATGTGGAGAGGGATGCTTCCCCTACAGGGCTCCCTCGCAAGAGCTTCTGTTCCTGCATTTTGGAAAAGGTGGAGTCAACCTGAGTTTCAGGATGCTTCTCCCCTTCTCCACTGAAAAGGACCGTTTCACAGGTAAGAGAAATGGTTCCTTTCCTCCCATTGAGAATAAATGTTGTATTCCATGAAGCCAGTGCAAATGTAACTCATTTATTTAAATTGTAGTTGTCTTTCTTCTTCTCCCCTGTCTTCCACCACAAGTGTCTGCCTGGAAAGGTCCTGAGTGTTTAGGAATAATGCCTTAAGTTTGCCTTTTTAAAGAAAATATGATCATTTTCAGTTGTGCATTTTTCTGTTTCAGGTTCCATTTTAGCTGGGCAGAATTCTTGTAATGCAGAGAATAGGTATGGAAATACAAACTGGACTTTCGCTAGTTCTTGAAACTAAGATATGGGAATGTTTCTCTAACTCATTGGGTGGGTATGGGACACCAGAATGTGTTACTGGGAGTGATGGATGCAAGAGAGCAAAGTAATTCTGCATTCTATTGGTAATAGGCCTACGCACAGTAAAGGTCCAGGTTTTCCTAAGGTGTTGGTTGTTAGTCTGCTAGCATCAGAGGGAGGGAGGAGGAGGAGAAAGAGAAGTGGGATTGAGAATCTTACCTACTGTGGCCACAGTTAGCTGAAATTAGAGAGAGATGAAAAGGGAAGAAAGAACTGTCTCAGGAATTAAGTGCTGTAGTGTGTGTGTGTGTGAAAGAAGATAGGGAATAAGTATGTGCCACAGTGAGAGCCTTTTGATCTCAAGGACATACAGTTAAATAGCCATGGTTGGGTTAACAAAAGCAGTGGTGCAGAATTTTCAGAATGGAAAGCTGTGACAGAATCCTGTTGTAATTGCAAAAAATCCCAATGAACAAATTTACTTAATTTCAAACTGCAGTTTGGAAAAAACAACTGGCTGTCTTTGTACTCAGAACGGAGAGACCCATCTTTATGGGAGACAGCATTTGATGTGTTGTGTTGACACTGAGCTGCCTTAAGCAAAGTCAGACTGCTGACCACCTAGTCTGGTATTGTCCCCACTGCCTGGGTGTGTTTCAGGGAGGAGCCTTTCCCAGCCCTACTTGTAGATCCTGGGGACTGACTGTAGGATCTACTACATGCTGTACTCTTGGGCTTTCTCTGTCTGTTTGCTTTTGCCACTTGAGGTTGCAGTGTTAAGCTGCAGACAAGCTATGCTAAAGCTGAGGCATGCAATATGGAGGGAGAGGCTTTGCCTTACTGCCCTTATGTATTTCTCTCTGCTAATTTGGATGTGCTTATATGTCCATATTTAACAGGCTGCATGTTATGTGCAGATGACCAACCATATTTGAGTAAATAAACTTTCCTCTCTAGCATGGGAGAAAGACACGCTGGCTTGAGTGGCATAGAAGAAAATACATACTTTATTTGCCTATATTCTGCTCTTCCTCCAAGGACCTCAAGGCAATGAACATTGATCTGTCCTCTTTATTTTCACAACAGTCTTGTGAAATCCATTAGGCTAGTTTGAGAGAGCAGTCATTCCAAGATGACCCAAAGAACATGATAGCTGGGGAAAGTATTGAAGCTGTGTTCCCTTGAGACTAGTGATACGTTTACTGCTATGTAACAGTGGTTCTTTCCATACTGGGGGCCAGTTAATAGGAATAAAGAGAATGTCTCATGCTGCCAGGGGTGAACAAAAGCAATCCAGTCAGATCAGACTAAAGGTTCATCTATCCACAGAATCCAGCCAGATGTTTCCAGGAAGCTTAGTCAGTGCTATGGCCTTTTTTTTCCATGTTGCCTCCTAGCTACTAGAATTCAGTAACATTATTAGTACTGACATGAAGCTTTTATTTAGTTGTGGTTAATGACCATTGATGGACTTCTCCTTCATGTCTGTTCCCTATTTAAAAAAATGTCAAAGCCTTAGCCTGTGCCCGAATGATACGGCAACAAGTGGTACATTAGTTAGACATTGTGAGAACCAGTATTTTCTTCTTTTTGTTTAGATTTTGTTGTAGAATCTACTTGTGTTGGTTCTCTGTGTGCGCTGTTCTATGAAATAACAGTTTAAATACAAAGCATTTGAATTAACTGATTGCAATACCTGGTATGTTAGTTTGAATAGCTTTAAAGCAGAAGGTACTAATGATGGCTCTTAGGTATTGAAACATTAAGCCAATATTTCTTTGCCATCTTAGTAAACAGGTGGGGGCAAGAACTTGGGCACCATATTCCTAAAAAGTTACTGAGGAACATTTTGGCCCCCTTCTGCCTAACTCGGTCAGTTTCTCAACTTCTAAGAACTACAGTTGCTCAAAATAGTTTGGGTTTCAGTTCTTGCATTTGGATCAGGGAGGCTGAGGAGTGCTAGGACTTGTAATCAGAAGGGCTGTATGTGAAAGACAGTGAAGAAGAAAAGAGAGAGAATCTTTTAAATTTGATTTCAGTTTTCTCCTGTGCTGTCAGTTGAAATAATAGGGAGGCACAGCCTTTCACATTTAACATTGAAGTCTTAACCATGTTTTCCAGTCAGGCTTTTGACTAATCAGAAAATTAGCAAGGGGCTCAGAGAGAGAGCTTACATCTAACGTGGCAGTTGCCCAGACCTCCTTAGTAATGCCTACTCAGTGGCTTCAGAATTACATTCGTAAATAGCATTACTTGGGGGGGGGGCTTCCTTGAATGCCTTGAGTAGCGAGGTTTTCCTATGACCTAGCTTATTTTTGCTATTGGCTTTGTGTTTTGCGCTACAGAGGAATAAAGAATTTCTTCCATGCATGTGTAAATTAATTTGGATTCATGTTGGTCTTGTTTTTCATTTGTTTATAGCAAAAATGGCCCAGGCAGCGATGGCAGCAGCATCCAGCCATGATGAGGACTCCTCTGAAAGCAGAATGGTGGTTACATTCCTTATGTCAGCCCTTGAATCAATGGTAAGATGATGTCGATATCTGTTGTAGTCTGCCTTTTGTTTCTTGGAGAATCCCTGTGACTGTGACTTTCTAAATACCTAGATATACAGTTTCATTGTTTCTGTTTCTTTTCAGTTTACTTGTAAGAAGTGTGAGAATTTTAAATCAGTGGTTACCAATTGTAATTTCAGTATTGAACATTATTATGAATGTATTTGATATTAAGATAACAATTAAAAATGACATGTTTTTCTTTAAAAAGCGAAAACCAAACTAAACCAAGCCAAAACCCCAAACTAGTGTCAAGGAGTAGAGTTGTAGCCTAAACCTGGCCTTCTTACAGACACGTTACTTTTCTGTGAATAAGCATGTTTTTTTTTTCGTGGAATCTGTGAGCACTAATTTATAGATTGAAGCTGTATAGCTCAGACAGTGAGAACTAGGCCTTGATTTGCAGTATATGAGCTGTCCAAAGAATTTGGATTTTTTTTTTATGTAGAGCAGGGGTGAGGGAACTATGTTTGGACACATGGCTGCTTATTGCAGTTCTCTGGGGGTGGGATAATAAGATGTGGCTTCATTCCTCCTCTCCACTCACCATATAGGGAAGAAGAAGAAAGAGCAATGAACTTCCCATCTGTGTTCGCAAATGCCAATTTAAAGCAGGCAGCTTCACACTCTCTTTCTTGTATGAAGAAGGAGGAGGAGGAGCAAAACCAAAATGGACTCCTTGCTGTCTCCAATAATTGATTAGAAACAGTGAGCTTTCCCTTTAGGGCACCCCAGTGGCAAATTTAGATGAGATCTCAAGTCCTCTTTGGTGTGATAGGGAACTTTCACAAATCATATTAGGCCAATGAGGTCAAGTACCTTTTAGGATTAATATTTCCTTTATGGTGTTGATTTCATCTTGCAAGTTTTACAGCAAGTGTTTGTTGCTTTGGATGCTCCATTATTGTTGAATGGCAGCTATATTGAAGTTCACAACTTCTATTTTTGGCAGCAGATGCTGCTTAAATGGAGAGAAAAGTTGTGGATTTCAGAGCTTGCATTTCTAAAGCAGTGGAGGTTATGGCTCAGTCTTCTCATATGGGCATATTTGCATTTAGTTGCATTAAAGTTTTTCCAAGAGTCTCACAAACCTGATCAGGAGGGCTTTAAACTGAGTTATGTGGGGGAAGGAGACAGTATTCTTGCAGACAGGAATTCATTACACGTTGAAGATAATAGCCCAGATGTTACAGAGAGATCTGGGTGAATAGTACAAGAACCCAACAGTGGGAGGGGGAAAAAAACTTTAAAAAAATCTTAAATAGGCAGCTGGGGGAATGACCCACGGTCTTAGATGTCTCTACACTAATACACAGAGCATGGGAAATAAACAAGAGGAACTTGAACTGTTAACACAGCAAAGAAAATATGATATAGCAGGCATCACTGAAACCTGATGGGCTGAGTCTCATGACTGGAATGTAGTAATAAGTGAGTATAACCTATTTCAGAGGACAGACCAAACAAGAAAGGAGGAGGAGTAGCAGCATTCTATATCAAGTATGTGCTTACATCTGTGAAGAGGTTGATGACTTAAATCCTGGAAGCCAGGTTAAGAGCATCTGGGTAAAAATTAAGAGGAGAAAAACAAAGCAATGTCGTTATGGGGATCTATAACAGACCCCAAGCCAGACCAAGGACTTAGATGATGCCTACCTGGGATAACCATTTGGAAAGGAGAGATGTAGTAATAATGGGAGATTTCACCTATCCTGGTATGTGTTGGAAATCAAATTCTGCCAAGAGTATCAGGTCCAAGAAATGTCTCACTTGCCTTGCAGACAGTTTCATAGTCCAGAAGGTGTAGAGAGAACAAGGGAACAGCTATTTTAGATGTAGTTAATGGGGAAGGAGTGGCCGGATCCTTTAGCTTCTCCTGGCGTTTGTTACATAGTAGAAAGGAGAAGTCAAGTGTAGTCAGACATACATTGTATACTATGAGAAAGTTGATTTCTGTAAACTGAAGGAAAATACTGAGTGGTCAAGAATATTAAGGAAAAGGGAGTTTGTGATGGATGAGAGTTTCTTAAGAGTGAAATATTGAATGCATAATTGCAGACACTTTCAATGTGGAGAAAAACTGGAATTTCTAAAGAAAATGGGGTAGATATCAAAACAATTTTCAACTGAGCTAAGGTGTAAGAGAAACATGTACTAGAAATGGAAAAGGGGAGAATCACCAAAGAAGAATCCAAATGAACAGCCAGCACATGTAAAGTCACAGAATGACCTCAGGCTTGCTAGAGAGGTTAAAAAAAATAGAGGACTTTATTTGGTCATGTCTGAAGCAAAAGGAAGAAAATGAAATGCTAAAGGGCCACTATGCTGTGAAATGTTAACAGAGGAAGAGAAAAGGAAGAACTACTAAACACCTTCTTTATCTCAGTCTTCTCCCAAAAGGAAGATAATGCTCAATCTGGGGAAAATGGAACAGGTGGTACAGTAGCGGAAATGTAACAGATTATAGGGAAAGAAGTAGTACAGGAAAACCTGGTCACTCTAAATGAATTCAAGTCTCCAGGGCCATATGAACTACATCCAAGGGTATTGAAAGAACTGGAAGAAGTAATCTCAGTACCACTGGCAATAATCTTTGAGAATTCCTGGAAAACAGGAGAAGTCCCAGCAGACTAGAGAAGGGTTGTCCCTATCTCGTTAAGCATTTAGAAAAGAATGCCATGATCACTAAAAGTCGTCTTGGGTTTGTCATAACAAATCATGCCAGACTAATCTTACCTCTTTTTTGATAGAGTCACTAGCTTGGTAGATGAAAGGAATACTGTGGATGTAGCATATCTTGATTTGATAAGGTCTCCTGTGATATTTTTGCAAACAAGCTAGTAAAATGTAGGCTTGACAATGCTACTCTTAGGTGGATTTGTAATTGATTGACCAATTGAACCTAAAGAGTGCTCACCAATGGCTCCTTCTCATCCTGGAGAGAAATTACTAGTGGCATGCCACAGGGTTTTGTCCTGGGCTCAGTGCTGTTCAGTATATTTATAAGTGACTTGAATGATGAATAAAAGCCATGCTTGTCAATTTTGCAAATGACACCAAATTAGAAGGGATAACTAATACACAGGAAGACAGGAGGAGAATCAAAATGACTTAACAGATTAGAGAGCTGGGCCTAAACTAATTAAATGAGTTTCAAAATTAATTTCAACAGAGAGAAATGTAAGGTAGAACATTTAGGCAGAAAAGACTGAATTGCACAGAAATAGGATGGGGGGACACCAGGTTTGTCTCCAGTACATGTGAGGAGTTTGTCGACAGTACATCTGAGGTTTAGGAGTCTTAGTAGACCAGAAGCTGAAAATAAGTTGACAGTGTGATGTGACAGTTAAAGAAACCAGTGGGATTTAGCTCCATCAGTAGGAGGATAATGTCTCAATTGAGGGAAGTAATAGTACCACTCTATTCAGACCCTACCTGGAATACTGCACCCAGTTCTGGGCACCACAGTTCAAGAATATTGACAAGCTGGAATGGTTTCAAAGGAGGGCAACCAAAATGGTAAAAGGCCTGGAAGCCATGCCGTATCAGGAGCAGCTTGGGAAGCTGGGTATATTTAGCCTGAAGAAGAGAAGGTTAAGAGGTGATGTGATAGCCATATTTGAATATTTGAAAAGATGTCATATTGAAATGGAGCAAGCTTGTTTTCTGCTGCTGTGGATTCTAGGGCACAGAACAATGGATTCAAACCACAGAAAAAGAGATTCTGCCTAAAGGTTAGAAAGAACATCCTAATAGTAAGAGCAGTTTGACAATGGAATATGCTGCATTGTAGTGTGGTGGAAGTCTCCATCTTTGGAGGTTTTTAAAAGAGGCTGGATAGCCATTTGTCAGGAGTACTTTGGTTGTGTATTCCTGCATGGCAGGGGGGTTAAACTGGATGGCCCTTGTGGTCTCTTCGAGCTCTAGGATTCTGTGATTCTACTTGTGTGTGGACCTCCTTTGGTGGTGTAAGTACCCTATTCCATTTCCTAGCTTCTCTGTTTAAAAACCTCATCCAGTTCTGGAGGAGGCTAATGCTGGAAAGGAGTGGAAGAGACTAAGTGAATACAAGTCAGTGCTATGAAAGTTTTTTTCATGCTAGCTACACCAACTGTATGTCTTACTACTGCCTTTCTAAGTGGCAACCTTTTTTCTTCCACAGTGCAAAGAGCTTGCCAAGTCTAAAGCAGAAGTTGCCTGCATTGCTGTGTATGAAACAGATGTATTTGTTGTGGGAACTGAGAGAGGAAGAGCTTTTGTCAATACGAGAAAAGATTTTCAGAAGGACTTTGTGAAGTACTGTAAGTTTGAAGCATGCTTTGTTGCTTGCAATCCACTGGCCCCTGTGATTTGTTGTACTTTGCCCACTGTTTCTTAAGAGTAGTGCTGCTCAAAGAGGTGACCCAGGAAAGAGGTGACAGGTTCCCTGTCTCTGAACCATTGTCTGCCAGTCCCTGAGGAGTTTCCAAAAAACAAAAACAAAGAACAATTATAGCCAGTGGGTGCTCTTTGGTACACTGAAAAAATATAGTGCCGCTCCCTGGTATGTTGAAAAAAATCAGTTGCAACATATAGCCTGAGAAGTGCTGGCTTAGAAAACGTTCTTTGAAATAGACACATTGGCCAATTTATTTATTTTTTATTTTACCATATTGGAATAAATATGTATCTATAAAATGCCACGGTTGGTGGACGGCATTCCGAAAGGTAGGAACCACCATTGATGACGTGTACTTCCATGGCAGTCTCAGGTCACAGAACAGATAGCAAGCTCTCATTCAATTACATTAGCTATAGCCTGAGACTCTGTCAAAGAAGGCAGTCTGTCTGGTGTCTGGAAACCATATTTTATGGCTTAATATGTCAGCAACAAGACCTTGAACTGGTAGCTAAAAAGCAACTACTGGTACCAGTTGGTTGAGTACCTAATAGGCAGGTTGCTTTAGCATTGGTTTAACATCTGGTCTCTACTGAACATCGTCGCTGCGACATTCTGCACAGCTGCAGCTACTGGATGAATCATAGTGTTGGAAGCAAAGCGATGACAACACTTGTAAGATGATTTATGAGAGAGAAGACTTCAGAGAGCATGTCTGCCCTTTTGTTGCACTTCTCTATTTCTTTCTTTGATCTGTATACTTACATTTTTTTGCTTGCTTACTGCCTATAGAAGTCACTTCTCCCTTCTCCCAAAAAGTTAGTTTGTTTCCCTTTGATTTGGAATCATGAGATTCATAAAGGACATTTGCTAACATCTACAAATGAGAGTCAGCTTTTGTGGGATCTTCTAACAAAGTTTAGGTCAACTTTTACCTTCTCTTTTGCCTCAAGGTGGATTTCCTGAAATAATAAATGTAAGTTTCCTTTTTCATCTTATAAGAACATACTGAGTCATTTCTCCTGTTTCTACCACAAGCTCGTATTGCACTGGTTCTGCTATACTCTGCTTGATATAGATACCACATATTCCTACAGGTTATTGGCACCAGATACTGTACTACTGCATTTTTTTCTGAGCTTTTGAAAACAGGAGGTTTTTAAGTAAGCAAAGATGGCTCAAGCCAGCACAGATTGGCATCCTTTAATTTCCAGACTGCAACCAGACCACTTCCACATGCAGCTGTAAAGAACTGGGACTCAGATGGAAAAGGAAGGAGTTTTGGATGCCTTTGAAAACTGAAAGGCCAGCCTAGGATGAAGCAGACATTTCCAGATGAGATGACAGAAACTATATGGGAAAGGGACTTAGTGTTTGGAGTATGCTCAGCTTACTTGTGTAAAAAATGAAGGATTTGCTGAGAATATGAGTTAATCCTTGAAAGATCTATATGGACAGACAGATATCCAAGATCAGTGGATTGTAATAATTCAGTGAAACGTATGGAAAAGATCCTCTGCTTACTAAGTAAATTATCGAGAGCAAGAGGAAAGCTAGATAATCTAGAAAAAGATTAGAATTTTGCTGTGATCTTTACTAGAGGAATCTTCTTCCTTTATTTCTGGATTAATGCAATGAAGTAACCCCTACTCTAAGATGTAATGGCCAGATTTAGAAAGGAGGCTGAAGAGTTGCTGTTAAATGAGAAAAGAGCATCCAATTCTCTTGAGTGCTGCCTTACACACTGGCTCAAATAACACTGCTAGAGGAGAAGAAAGGAGGAGGAGATTGGCATGTGAACCACCTAAAGGCCAATTGGCAAGCAGGGATGGACTTGAATGCCACACCTCTGGTGAGAAAGGATATTTTCAAAGAGACTGCTTAGCCAATAAGAGATCAGAAAAATCAGCTAACGGCGTAGCTCTAGCTTTAAAACAAAGACAGCTTACAAACAGCACAAAGGAGGAACAGCAGAGAAGTAATTCAAACCATTTTAAGAGGGCCCTCACAATCATACAAACATTCTATCAATCCAGAAAAAATGTAATATTCATTATTGATTCAGGAGCAATGAAACCTCTGGTTTTGAGGCTAGACTTCTTCAATAATCTGAAAGTTGTATGAATCTGGAAATGTGCGTGTGGCAAATGGAAACGTCATGGCTGTAAAGGACCAAGGAGATGGTGTCTTACACTATAACTCAGAGTATGGCAAAAATCCACTTAAAACAACACACGTATTGTATGTTCCAGACTTAGATGGAAATGTTCTAAATGTTTCTATTGTAATGAGTAAGGGCTTTGGTGTGAATTTCAGTAGCAACTTGTACACAGTAACCTGAGATGGAGAATTACATGTCAGAGCATTTAAGAAAGAAGATGTTTTTGAATTGGACTGAACTTGAGAGCAAGCAAATGTGACAAGATGCTGTACAAGTACAGATTGTCTTGTTTATGGCATAGATGCCTCGGACACCACGACACAAACACCTTACTAGATCTGGAAGGAAACAATTTGACTAAAGACTTAAAGATAAAACTATGCAACAATGACAATGGAGAATGTATAAATGACATAAAAGGGAAAGGCACTAGGCCTTCCGTTCACAAGAAGAGTGAAAACTGATCAAAGCAGCCCCTAGAACTAGTACATGCTGATTTGTATGGACCAGTTCAGACTTTATCTGAAACAGGGAACTGTTATTTACTAACCTTTCTAGATGATTATTCCAAGTACTGTGTGACCTATGCACTCAAAGAGAGAAGCCATACCATGCAGCTACCAAAGAAATAAGTTGCAATGATGAGCAACAAGTTTTGCAGAAAACCTCAGTCTCTTCAGACCAACAGTGGTGATGAGTATATATTGCACCACGTCCAAACAATACATGAAAGAGCAGGGCATTATACATAACTACACAGTTCTGTATACACATGAAGAAAACGGAGAAAAGCTGCACAAGAGAAAATAGACTCTCTTCACAAAAATCAAACCTGAACCGTCACAAAACTGGTAAGAAGGCTAAGGATGTAAATGGGTCTTCAGATTCAAATAAGATGTAGAAGGGGAGATCCAGAGATACAAAGACAGATTAGTAGCTAAGGGCTATTTACAAAAATAAAGTGAGGACGATAATGAAATATTTGTCTTTCTGGTGAGGGATGCCACAATAATGACATTTGAAGTGTGGTGGCATCCAGAAAAATGCATGTTGAACCCTTAGATGCCAAGATGATGTTCTTACACAATGAAATCAAGATACCTACGTGGAACAAACATCTGGACTTGAGAAACAGGAAACGAACTGCTTGTTTGCAAACTTCAGAGAAGTGTTATGGTCTGAAACAAGCTGCAAGAGCTTGGAATGAGAAACTAAGATGCTACTCTAAGAAGGCTTTACACAAGGTAAAGCTGATTCTTCCCTCTACACACAGTACAAAACCGATAAATGAACTTACATACTGACTTACGTCGATGATTTGATTTTGTTATGTTATTAAGATGAAACTGATTTTGAAGAAATCAGAAGCCATCTAAATAACTAAACATGAAAAGGCTAGGAGGCATCACTTATTATTTGGGAACACAAAGAAGATAGGAAGATAGACTCTTTTTTCTCAGTCAACAAAAAAGATACAGAAGCTCTTAAAACACCCAGGACTCAAGGAGGACAACCTAGTGGCCACACCAATGGTGTACCTCAAGACAGAACACAGTGAGTTTCCACCAAATACTAACCAATACAGAAGTGCTATAGGAAAGCTGCTATACCTAGCGACCACAATGAGACCAGATATTGCCTCAGTATTTGGAGTTCTTTGTAGAAAGAACAATTCATGAAGTAAAAGGAACTGGAATGCAGTGAAAAAAATTGGGCAGATGCTTAAAGGGAACTGCACATTTAGTTAAAGCTACAAGCCTACAGAAGTTCCAGACGGTTGGCTTACACAGATTCAGATTGGGTCAGAGATCCTACGGATCATAAATCTACCAGTGGAAAACTATTCTTTTTATGGAGGTGGTGCATTTGGCTGGAAAAGCAAGAAATAAGGGGCTGTAGCACTCTTCTAGTAAAGCCGAATATGCTTCAGTTGCTCAAGCGTGCAAGGAAATTGTGTGGCTATGCCAGTTGCTAGAGGAACTTGGAACAATTGAACCAAAGACTGTAGAGCTTCTAGAGGACAACCAGAGTGGCGTAAAATTCTCACAGACTGGGAGGGCTAATTCACGTAGCAAGTACATTGATGTGGAATATCACCTGTGGAGTGATCTGCAAGAAAAGGAGTTTGTTGAAACATCTTCCCTGATGTTTAAGCCAAACTTCTTTTCTTGTAATTTGAATCTGTTGGTTTGTTTTCTAATATTTGGAGCAGAAGCCAAGCTTGCTCCATATTCTATATCAGTGCTACTCAAAGTAGTGGTTGCTGGACTGATGCCAGTCCCTGAGCCATTGGCTCCAATGGCGTAGCTTGGCGTGAGCGAGGGAGGGGCAGGGGAAGGGACAATGGTGGGCAGGGGACAGGCAAAGAGTGGTGGCACCCCAAAAAATGTGCCACCCAGGGCAGACCATCCCCCTCACGTCCCCCATCCCTGTGCCACCGATTGGCTCCTGTTCACTGCAGATTTCCAGGAGAGAAAGACGTTTCTGTGCCTGCTGGGCATGAATTTAGTGATGGTTCCTGGCACATTGGAAAACTATGAGTGCTGGTCCCTGTCATGCCCTGTCTTAGAGACCCTGGCAGTGAGGAGGAGGATTCTGAATCTGAGGCAGAAGTTTCCCCAGAGGCAGGAGTTTCTGCAGAAGCTTGCTCAGGAGAAGATAACAAGCAACAGCAGGGCCCTGAGCAAGGGGAACAAATATCAGAGGATGAGGCAACACAGATGCTTACCGTGCAGAGAGACGACATCAGAGAGAGGGACTGTGCTGCTCAGTGCATTTAAGTACCAGACAAGCCCGAATGAAGGAACACCTGTGGCAACAGCATCAGTAGATTAAAAGCTTTCAGTTGGCCCTTTCCTTTCAGGGTTGGCAGCTGATCTTTACAGTCGTGGAAGCTCTGTGCTGTGTTCTCTTGTATCTGGACTATCTTGAACCTCTGCCTGACTACAACCTGGATTTGCCCTTTGGATTTGTTTGCTTTGGAACCTAAACTCTGGACATTTTTTCCCGCTCTTGCCTTTTGAATAAATCCTGCTCTGGTGATCAGTTGTCTGCTCTGCCCAGGATATGACAGTTCCCTCAGATTAGATAGCCTGGGAAGCACTGTTCTACATGACATCCTTTTAGATGTTTAAATATGGCTGTCATATCACCTGTCAGTCTTCTCTAAGCTAAACATACCCAGCTCCCTGAGCTGTTCCTCGTAAGGCTTGGTTTCCAGAACTTTTACCATATTGGTTGCCTTCTTTTGGACAAATTCCAGCTTTTCCATATTCTTTCTGAACTATTGTGCCAGAATTTCATGCAGCATTCCATGTGAGGTCTAATCAGGCAGGATTCAAGAGGGTCCTTGAAAAGACCCTATTCATTGCATTGTCCTGTATTTCTGCAGTGTGGGTACACAGAGCAAGGCTTTTGAGAAATGTCTTAATAATGGGGTAGGTCCATATGGGATATGTCGTTACAATTTGACCTCTAAAGAGGAACTGTGTCTTAGATTTCTACTTCCTGCTTTTTAGGTGTTAATGAAGAGGCAAAGGCTGTAGAACTACAGAAAATGAAGTCGACATCCCTTGATAACAGGATGACAGTGGATATTGTGGAATTGGAAGCCCTCAGGAAGTCTGTGGAGGATTACTTCTGCATTTGTTATGGTAAAAATTTATCTTTAGGTAACAAGTTGTTGTTCACAGGAAAATTGTACTGTGTTTAGTCCTGGTTTGAGATGCAGTTGGGTCTCACCTTGTGGAAGGCAGTAATACTATACAGAGGTAAGATAAAGAAATTTAAGCTAGCTCAGTTTATGTTGCGAATTTCTGATCACTTCACAGGAAGGGAGCTGATGTAATATATTTTAAATGATATATTTTATATTTAATTTCTACATTACTAATGTTGTTCAGGCATGGAATCATAGTCTTTTTCTTCCTCCCTTCTCTTAAAATCTCCATTCTGTTATATGCTGATATATGGTGCTTACTCTGTATTCTAAGGTTGGGCTTAGAAGAGTGATGATGAAACTGGCTATTTGAAAAGGAATAGCTAAGAATTAACTATGACAACACTACAACTATAGTTTTGGGGAGAAGCAGAAGTAAGCATAGATTGTTAATTAATATATGTCAAATAGAACAGTGCCCATTCTTCAAATACCTTGGCATTGCATTTCAAGAATCTCTAGTCTAGAAAGTATATCTTAAAGTAGCCTTAACAAACACAATGGTCAGTAGGAGCAGTTATTTTTATTTTCCATGAGTGGTTAGCTAATAGGCTGTGCTTTTAAAATATTCTAGGGCCAAAGTTATTTCACATTTCATGGGATTAAATATGGGTTAATACAAGACGGTGATTGACCACCTAGAGGCAGTGCAAAACAATTTTAAGGACAATCTTGGGTCCATCCTAAGGTATTCCTCTTCCACATCTGAGATTGAAAGCTGTGTTGCCTTAGAATCATAGAAACAGAAAATTGGAAAAGACCACAGGGATCATCCAGTCCAGCCCCCTGTCATGCAGGAATATACAATCAAAGCATTCTTGACAGAAGCCATCCAGCCTTTGTTTAAAAACTTCCAAAGAAGGAGACTCCACCACACTCCAAGGCAGTTTATCTACTGTTGAACTGCTCTTATTGTCAGAAAGTTCTTCCTAATGTTTAGGCAGAATCTCTTTTCCTGTAGTTTAAATCTGTTGCTCCATTTCCTAGTCTCTGGAGCAGCAGAAAACAGTTTGCCCTATGGTGTATTTAAGAGTTCACCAGAAACTGTTAAATTATTTTAAGAAACTGGATGGCATCTCTTGAGACCATTTAGTTAAACTTTGCTTTTGACATCTCGGGGAAGGGTTTAAGTGGACTGGTATGCTGCTGTCTGTTTTACAGGCTCTTTATCTTCAGTAAAAGTCATTATGCTCTGGGATATTAAAAAAAGATTCACAATTCACTGTTTTCCCAGGATACTAATCAAGATGTCAGCTTGGTCCAGCACTCAGAATTTTCCAGGAGGTGCCCTTATTTGAAAAGAGTACATTTATTCTTTTGCTGTTTTATTGAACTTATTTGTGCCCCATTACAGAAGGCATATACAACTTTATGTTTCTAAAGTATGCTCTCTGTGTAACTTGAGGTCAGATTTCATAAGGTCTCTGTGGAATTGCAGTTTTGTCCCTGTGAATTTGGTCAAATGGAAGATATTAAATATTCTGTTTTACATTGTTGTTTTATAAAGAGACTTCTGAGCTAGATTATTGTGCTATCCTGTGGGTCTGAAGTTATTTACTGGTAGATGCACTCTCCTACATTAGTTAGTAAGTGGCTATTTTTACTTTTTTTTATGTTTTGAAAAAGAAAGGGAACTGTACCTGATACATCTTTGGCCAGATTTTCTGTTTTGTATTTTTTACTTACAATTGTTTTTGAAGTTGCTGTTTTAGTGACTGTGTATTCTTGATGTTTTATATGATACAGTTACAACATTAAAGTTACATTAAACTTGGAGTTACAACATTAAACTTCAATACTTACTAATATCGGTAAACAAACTTATTGTCTGCTTTATTTCATTAGGAACTGAATGAAGTAGCATTTAAAAAACAAGTCAAATTCACCATACATGTAATAATATTTAACATCTAGTATAGCTAGTTGCCTGCTGCAAGTTTCTGAAGATTGCTCTCTCTTTAGTAATGCATTACAAGAATTAGTTAATTTTATAATCAAACTTCATTAAATCCCTGTTAAAGCCAGATTTCTGCTACAATTCTGCAGTTACTTGAAAGTAGTAAGGAAAATGCATATCCCTCCTCTCTTTCATTCTCTGGTAAAAAGTAGAGTTGATATCTGTCCTATTCAACTGAAATAAATGTGTGTTTTGAAAAAAAATGTGTTTAGCACAAGAATTTTAGGGAACACAAAGGTAGTATGAGTGTTTCCAACAAAGAAGAGGGACATGCACATAGTTCAGGTTTTTATTGAACAAACATGATCCCATGGTGATGAGCTTTGCTCTTCTCATTTAGGCAAAGCCTTAGGAAAGTCAACCGTTGTTCCTGTGCCATATGACAAGATTCAGAGGGATCCATCTGCTGTGGTGGTAAATGGCCTCCCAGAAGGACTTGCATTTAAGCATCCCAGCAATTACGATGTCACAACACTTAAGTGGATTCTGGAAAACAAATCTGGAATCTCCTTCGTCATTAAAAGGTGTAACAGGACCCTCCTTTACCTTGATTTGTTTATTTTGCATATTGATACACTCCTTTTCTACAGAAGATTCCTAGAGTATACAAAAAAGTGGCTTTCAGACAGTTTATGGTCTCTGCAAGGGCAGGTTTTCATATGGAGATCTTCTACAATATCTTCTAAAGAAGAAATAGATTGTGTTTGTTGGTTCTTGGAGAATAACACATTAGTGGAAACACTGTTCTTCCTTTACTCTTTTGTGAAAGCTCAGATTCAGAAACGGATCACATAATGTCTGAAAGGACAGGACCAGGCCACACATGGTTCTCCACTCAGCTGACATGCTCGTAGCTGGAGTCCTCACAGATAAAGCTGGATGGAGCTGTCCTCATCCCTTACTGATTGTACACTTGCAATTCTGGCTACCTGGGCCTCAGCAAACTCTTTTTGCAAAAAGCTGTTTCTTTACTTGGAATAAGAACCGGCAGGAAACTTCTCTGTCTGTTTAACCTTTTTTTGAAAAAAAAGTTGATCCATAGTTATGTTTCAGGGGAGAATCTTGATAGATAAGAAAGATATATAGATAAGAAAGAAAAAAGGAATGAGTGACGTGAGATTAGGCTTAAAGGAGACAGGTTTAGAAATTGAGTGGTTTTTAAGAGTCTGAATTAGCTGGAAGTGGATTATGTGAGAGAGTGTGAGCGGTGTTCTAAATGTACTGAATAATCTGTTTTTAAACTCTGTTAGTGAAGTATTGTTTTTGTATTTATACACGTTTGGCCTCTTGGAACGCTATGTGTTATAAAGCTTGGATTCATATATAGTGTCTGGTAGCAGCAATGAATAAAGAGGAGTTGTTCTTGTGGGGATATAAGATGCATGTTAACTTTACACAGGTACCTTAAGGATATTTAGGAGGTCTGAACAATTAGTGGCCACAGGAGGAGGTCCCTATGTTGGTGGCAGAGGTGGAGATGTGGGAAAGCTCTCACTCTTGGTGGTAATTTCACATTTGATAGCAATGGAGGTTTAGATAGGTTTAAGTGGTAAGCCTCACATTTGTTTGTTAGATACATTTACCACTTAACCAATCACTTTTCTACCAGGTATGAGGATCTTCCTAAACCTCCACTGCCACCAAATATGAAGACTTCCATATATCTCTTGGTTACCACCAAGAGGGAGGCTTTCCCTCATTCTGTGGGAATCTCCTAAACACCCTCAAGGTACCTGTATAGATATTATGCAGCTTATATCCCCACTGGACACCACCCGTCTTCACACACTGCTGCCATCAATTTGTCTGAATCCAAGCTTTATAAGGTATAGCATTTCTGGACGTCAAAAGTGTGTAAATGCAAAAACAATGCATCATTAACATAAGTTGAATGTAACAATACAGGTTAGATGTTTGATACATTTAGAACACAGCTCACTTTATCACACACTCCACTCCTAGGTAATTCAGACTCTTAAACAGCACTTCTACATCTGACTAACCGTGGCACTCTTAAGCCTAATTCCCACTTCCCTCACTCTAGCTGCCCTGATTGCCTATAATAATTATATCAACCGACGTTTAACTTGTGGTTGAGCTGTGAATCCTGATGTACATCTTGGCTTTGCTGTGCTCCCATTTCAGCCCATAATTTAAAATGGGCATGTGAATATTGTCCTGCTTTATAGGCTGATTGTACAGATTACTAAGAGAAAGTATGTGAGATACTTGGGATGCTCAGGCATTGTTAAATCTTGTGTGATGTGCTTTTATAGTAATAGAATTCTTTCTCTTCTGATTTAGGCCTTTCCTCGAGCCAAAAAAACATTTAGGTGAGTATTCAATGGCTTGTTATCACTGAAAACATTTAAAATTTGGGTTGATACACTGTCCCAGTAATCTTGTTGTTTTTACATACTAATATGCAGAACTAGTATTTCCTAATTAAGCACTCTACTCCGCAAGCAAATTTAGGGTGTATTTCACGCTTTTTACTCTTGTGGCAACAGATTAATTCTTTTGTGCTGAAATCAGCAATACTTGTAGAAGAATTTACTTGAAGAATTTCTTATGTAAAAGGAATCTCCCTATGTTTTAAAAATGTAATTTGAAACAGCAAACAACACAAAAACCAACATGTGGCGTATTCAGGCTACATGAGTAGCCTGAAGTGACATGAATGAGTTATTACCATGTGTGGTACAGCTATATAGTCAGCCCTCCACATTCACTAGGGTTAGGGGAGAGGGACCCATGCAAAAGTGGAAAAATTGCAAATGCCAAAATGTGCATCCGTATCTGTGGGAAAGGAACTGAGACATAGTGGGGAGAATGTACACTCAGGGATACAAACTAGGGCCATTTCTTATAGCGCGATTATTCCACTTTCAATCTCCTATGGAATCCTGGCCCCTCCCGAAACTGTAAACCCCAGGATTCCATAGGAGGTTGATTGCGCTATAAGAGTGCTGTGCGGAAATGACCTAGGTCAGGAAAAGGAGTGGGCCGTGAGGTGGGCGAGCATGGTGGTTCTATACGTCCTTCCTCTTGTCCATCTCCTTCTTTGGTGATGGGGGGCATCAGGAGATGGTGTGTGGTGCTGAGAAATTGGGCTGTGAGCTGTCCAGCTGTCTAAAAGCAGGTTTTTAAAGAGCTGAGTGGCCTGATCGGAGATGCCGAGAGGGAAGATTTCCCCGTAAGAGAAGTGCTGTGGTGGGGGGGTCAGAGATTGGAGAAACACTCAGATAATCAAATCTGCAAAAGTGAAACCTGCAAATGTGGAGGGCCAGCTGTCATTTATAAATCGCTTGGACGGGGCTGGGCAGTTTCCTGGCCTCTTGAGGGCAAATTTTTTGCCCACTAGGGGTCTTACCAGCCCTGAAAAATTCTGAAAATCACTGGAAAAATTAAAACAGAAAGCAGCTAGGTATCCACTTCTGTTTTTCCAGTTGTGGGCTATTTTAGAGAGAGTGTAGATTACCAACTTGACCATCTACAGTAGTGTGAAAATTTTCTTCCATGAGCCTTGTCACTTATACTACCAATTATTGATGAGTTTTATACCTGGTTTCTTTCATGGTAGGTGATAGTTGGATGTGGAGCTCTATAATAGATGCAAACTGGATTCACCTAGAAACCTTTGTAGACATTGGAAGTATTTCTTGATTCTCCTTGGTCTGTGACATTTGGGTGTGCCTTGCCCCACCCAGCATGGCAGATTCCACTCAACATCCTCTTAGATCTCAGATTGTAGAAGTTCTTTATTCCTGATAGTTGTTTCTCACTATCACTAATATATATCTTAAGAGAACAGTATTACCTTGTATCAAGTATTCCTCCTTAACCTTATCCATTGCTTCTGGATAAAATCAGTACATTGGAAAAGTGCCCCAGGTGCTATTCAATGCTATATAACAAGTGCTGACAGTGCCATGTGGGATATGGTTGTGTTGTATGTTCTCTCATTCATACAGTATGATGTCTTCTGGCGTGACCTCCATGTACATGAATGTATTATAGTCAGGGATGGGATGAATCCAGAATTATCCGAATCCATATCCGAATCCCTGGAAGGTTCTGGGAATTCACAAATCTCATGAGTCTTGAATCTTTCAAATCCTTTTTATAAAAAGGGGTTTAAAAAGCAAGGGAAAGAAAGCACTTCTACTGACTCTGGAGGTGCCAATTTTTTTTAAAAAAACCTGTTTGTTAGTTTTGGTGGATTTGAAAGATTCGGTTTGCCTATTTTGGTGTGGGGATTTGGGTCCATGAATCTCGAATCCTTGCCAAATGATCCGAGGATTCGGTTGGCCCATCCCTAACGGATGTGGCAGGCATGCACCTACATGCGCGTTTTTTTCACTGACTACAATGGGAGATGATGCTCACACGTTTTGTTTTGCACAGGGGCTCCTGGAACAGAATCCCTACATATACGGAGGATGCACTGGGTTTAAATTGACTTTACTGACAGTGTTACATGGTGATTGCTAAATGACATGTTTCCCTTTTAGGACCTCGCATTATGGATTCCTCACACACAATAACATCCTCAGGTGGAAGGTACGTTATATGTTTATCCCTTTTTATGACTGTTAGTTTTTTTCATCAGCATTTTTGGCATCAGACTTCCAAGGTTTTTTTCCCCAACAGATCATGAGGAAAGTAACATCCATTCATTTATAAGTAAATTTTTTCCTGCTTAGTAAATATGTATAGCAAGTTTGTTTAGACAGTATATTCAAAACAATATTTTAAAACATCAGTTCCCAACCTTTTTTCACTTGTATCATACCTGTGGGCAACCTATTTCTGTGAATTATATCTCTCATGTTTGCAACATGTTTGGAAATAATATAGTTACTGTTATTTCAAATTTATATGTTGTTAATTATAAATAAATAGCCCAGTAATGGGATTAAAAAGCAAGGGAATAAAGTAAACAAACAATGCATATATATTTACATTCAAAACTCAAAAGATAAAATGAATTCAAGAAAATACATCACAGATTATATAGAAAAGTCCATTGCATTACTTAATTATTATTGCTTTGCAGTATTAGAAACATCCTAAGAAATTATTGGTGATTGGTTACTATCCACATTATGTTTTGCCTTTTTTTTCTGTGCTGTTTTTCAACCACTGGTCCATATCCAATAATGCACAAATGGAAAAATTCATTTAAAACTTAAAAACAATGACAAAAGGAAAAGACCTAGAGAAGACCCAGAAGAACTCACTCATTGAACACTGGTCACAGGTTTGACTGAAGTGCCAGCCTCTAATAGCTCAGCTCTCCATTTTTTTAATGTGCACTGTTGTGAAAAACAGGCACCATGGTCGCTCCCATTTCCTGATCCTCCTGTGTCTCTCTAGCTTGAACTGCTCCATCTTAGATTTCTCGAGGGAGACTGTGCTGTGCCTTCCTTGCCCCAGATAAGAGAGCACCAATGCCAGCGAATGATGAAAGCTGAAATTGCGTATAGCTTAATATTTCCACCACAAGCCCCTCTCTCCAACTTTCTCACCTCCGCTCACTTTCTCTCAGGGAAGTTGAATGGGGAGAAAAGGGTGTCATCAACCAGCCCCATCCATCCTACACCTAAGGAAAACATAGATATCCAAAGAGGACAAAATCCAGACGCAGGTTAAGCCGTTGGCGTTGTCTGCCCACTTTTTTGACCTCATTCCTCCAGAGGCTACCACCATCATCACAATCACCACCATTCATTCCCTTGCACTTTTCTCACATGAACTCACACACACTTACCAGCGTCATTTTGGCTCTGAACCACATTGAGGTGGGCTGTGCAGGTCCCTCCACTGGACTAAGAGAGAGAGCAGTGAGAGGGGCCTGGGGAGGTGGAGCCTTGCATCCCTGGGAATAGCACATCAGTAGCATGTGTATTTCTATACCACTTAGCAGCTAAGTGCTCTCTAAGCGATTTACAATCTAATTGCCCCCAACAAGCTAGATCCTCATTTTACTGACCCCTGTGGAAGGATAGAAGGCTGAGTCAACCTGGAGCCCGGCAGGATCAAACTCACAACCTTGTGGCTGCAGGACCGGCATTGAACCACTGCACCACCAGGGCTCCCCTGGGAATCTGCTGTAAGAAGCCACCCAGCCCACATGATTCTCTGCTCAGTTCCCCCTCACCTGGCCTGTGTTTAGATTCAGGCGCCATTTGTATTTGGAGCTTTGTCCTGTCAGAGTTCTTCCCACCACCTTCCCACTCTGGTTCCACTCTGACATAGTTACTGCCAACCTCAAACACAGCTGGAACTTTCCTCTGCCAGTCAGGCAGTGTAGCGTTACAATGCCATTCAAGTCCCACTCCCAAAGCAGGCTGGGCTCAGCTCTGAAGAGGAGCGGCTCCTCTTTGCATGTGTGCCCTTCCACCACCATGAGGGGGAGGAGAACTGGAACCTTTTTCTAGCTTTATTTATTTATTTATTTATTTATTTATTTTGCATACCATTAAATGTCCTGTACCCCTGAGGGGTATGCATGCCTCAGGTTGAGAACCACTGTTTTAAAATAGTCGGAGATGTTAACAGCTTAAAACAATAGTAAGATCAATCACATTAAGAGCCAAGGAATAGTTTTTATTTGGTGTCTACAGACTATCAAAGTATGTTCCAAGCATATGCCATGGCCACTCCCTTCTGTTCTTACAGTTTTGAGAGTCAAAGATGCCATTTTGAGCCAAAATGTAAGTTGCCATTCTTTCTGATTATTGAGAAAAGCTTGAAACCAATCCAGTCTTCTTGATAGAGCCCAAATCTTTATTATGTCGTTAGGGTTCATCTTCGTACTGCTATGTTATGGACATGACTATATGTTCGGGATTTCCGTGTGGCTTTCTGGCTGATGGGAAAGAATTAGAGCAAAATTGGACAATGACTTATGACCCTCCAGATGTTCTTAGATTGCAGTTCCTGGTGTTCTTCTCACCATAGCCAGGCTAGGGCTACTAGGAGTTACATTTGGATAGGTTTGCAAATCCCATAAGCTAGAGTTTAGTGACAGGGCAGATGGTTTATGCGAGAAAGTCCCAGGTACAAATAGCATTTCCATATTGTTGCTGTTACACCTATTGTGTATGTTTTACACCTTCTGTCTGATATGTTTGTCTAGTTGCCCTCCTATCCAGGTGAAGACTGAGCCCAGTGAAGATTCTGGTATGTCATCTTTCTTTTTATATATTTACATCTTTAGTCTATGGGAGGTTGTTTACTATATATTTCTTAGTCTCAAGGTTTAAGTCAGAAATGAAGAACATTTGGACCTCCAGATGTGGTTAGATTACCATATCCTTCATTATTGAACATGCTACTATGAACTGATTGGAGTTGTACTCTTAAGAACATTTGTAAGCTACATGTTCCCTACTCTTGATATAGGAATTATTATGTGGTGGGCTATATGTATGGGACCTTAATGAAAGTTTCTCTGTGCTACCTCACTTGCTGCTGAGGGGCATCTGAAAGGATGGGTTGCCATCCAGAAAAAGAGAGATCACGCGATAGTTGCACCAGAATCACATGATTGTTAATGTTGGTTGTCTTTTGGCTCTACTCGTTTGGCTTTGTGCACCTTTGCCTCTTAGTTTGCCTTCATTCTCATTGGAACTTAGCTCTTTTTTTCTCCATTTCTCTTGAGTCCTTTTTCTGTGTCCTTTCGTGGGCCCTGTCTTAAAAAAAAGTTCTGTTTGTGTTTCCTCTTATCCTCTGTCCTGAAGGAAAATGTCCGTACCAGCCAAGTCTCTGAAGGAGTGAGCAGCAAAACTAAAGCATGACTGCATTGTTATGAATCTGTGCAGCCTACAACTTGCCTTCTCTCAGAGCCCATTCATGGTGCTGATCCCTGAAAGCTGAAGCTATGGACACAGACCAAAAAAGCATCATGCTGTTGGGAGTGATTACTTGTCAAATTACCAGGTGTTTCTTAAGGACCCAAATTAAAACATTCCTGGAACCTGACCTGGCTGAGAAGTTCCCTACAGACATCAGTGTACCATGTTTATCATGTTTTGAGTCAGGTGAACATGAAACACCCAGTGATTCCTTCCTCTGCACTATGGGGATATCTGGTTGGTGTAGCAAGTGGGAGTTAACTTGGATGGCATTGCCTGAAGCTTCTATATTATATACGATATATATATATATATATATATATATATATATATATATTATATATAATATTATGCAGATGAGTTATTGCTTCCACTGCTTTAGTATGCACATAGGACATTTCAGGCCCATGAGCTGCTGTGTTCAGTGTACATTATGTGCAGAAGCAACAGTTAGCACTCCACTGTCAACTGGAAACATTCTTAACCAAGAACTTAAGCCATGAGCTAATGCGTGCTTCAGATCAGGGGTGTAGAAAGTATGGCCTGTGGGTATCACGACCACCCGCCAGGCTGTTTTTGTGGCACCTGAGAGATTTTTAAAAATGCAGAAGATGTTTGGAGACCTCCTCTCCGACCCCCTGGGATCGAAGACTTTTTTTTGCAAATGTTTTGAAACAAGTTTTATTTGCCCCCAACATTCACTGGGATGTGGTATGCATTTCTCACATTTTTTGGCCCACCTGGCCTGATTAGGAGGGCCTAAACAAGGTAAAAATGCTTCATATTCCCTAGAAGCCTTTGGGGACTGGTTGGATCTTTAATTGTTTATCTGCTGCATTGTTCCTGTGGGAACAGTGTGGCCCCCTGGCCTTTCACTGTTGTCCACCCCTGCTTTAAATCATTGGTGCCATTTGGTTTTGTATTGACCAATTGTGAATACACAGTTTTGTGTTTGTGAAACAGTTACAACCATACACTGAATTGTTTAAGTTGCATGCCCAGGGGTGGGCAGCTCCAAGGGACAGAGGGACTACATTGTTCTCCCTTGTTAGGCCTGCCGCTGTTTACTCTTTTTTGTGCCATTTAATACACATACACACACATCCAAGCCTGAGGGACAATTTAACCATATTTTTAGGCCTCTCTTGTCCATTTTAAATGGAGAGGGGGCTTTTTCAGCCAGGAACTAAACTAGACGTAAATTTCCAGTTCACTTTCTGGTTGAATAGAAATTTCTGTTGAGCTTAAAATAACTGGGGTGTGGTAATAGTGAATGTGTCCCCCATCTCTGTCTAGAAAGTATGGGGAGATCTTTTTAATTAAAAAAAAATTAAAACATTGGAAATGGGTGTTGGGAGGCCTCGGGAAGAAATGGCATTCCTTACATTTTATATACCAGGGTAATGGAAAAGTTACAGACTACTTAACTGACCTAATCAGTGTTTGAATATTTATAATTAATATATTGGGGAAAAGAGGTAAATAGTCATTTGCAGAAAGAAGTTGCTTTTTTGCAGTGGAGCCCTTCTAGCTTTTAACCGAGGATGAGTGCCCTTTTGAAGTGTTTAGTGGGTTTTTACTCTGGCTTTCGCAAGGATAGGGAATATTATTACATAGGAGATTTAACCCAACCTAACATCACTGCAGAATTAGTGTTTTAAATAAGTGACTTTGGGGAAGAGAGGTTGCCAGCTATGTGCAATTTTCTGCTCCCGGGTTTGCTTTACATTTCTGATTTGAACCAGTTCTTCTCCTTGTCGTTATGTATCTACTTGTAGTGTTTGAGGCCTCAGTTGGGTATTCATAATCTAGATAAAATTGTGTACATCGCTTATAAGGTGTGTTTCTAAAAACACCTGTTTGGTTACAGGTACAACTAAGAAATTACAGTGGCTACATAGGTGTTTATTAAGTATATCATTCCCTGGTAGATTGAATCAGCTTGTGTGTATTCATAGGAGAGTTGATGGTTACATTTGGACTGCCAATGGGCCTTTGTCTGATCAAGCAGGCAGATTGGTACCTTCTACCACATTCATGCTTTGAACAGGGCTGTAGCAGGTTTGGATTGATTGATTGATTGATTGATTGATTTCTTTATTTGATCATCTTTCTTTTTTTCTTTTTTGGCTATTAGCCCCAGGTAGGGACTGACAGCTGCATGGTTGTTAGGAATGGTCAGGGGACGTGAGATGGGAATGTGCCCTCATCGCACATTATTATTAAAATATATTCCGAAATCAGGCTATCTGTACAAGTGTTTGCTTCTGAGGTTCTGCTTTTCCTTCATTTAATTTGGTTATATTGAAGGAGAAGCCCGTAATATAATGATATTAAATGCTTTTTATGCAAAATAGACCTGTTTTTTGGTCATATCTGTAATATGAGAATATGGGGCCTTCCTTTAACAATGAGGTTGCCTATGTAAATATCTAATGTTGTTTTTCTTCAGGACTCGAGATGGTAACAGTCAAAGAAGAATCAGAAGATCCTGAATACTATCAATTTAACATTCCAGGTAACACTGAGTGTAAGACTTCTACTATAGAGGCTGAAATCTAGCATATTAAAATGAATCATAGAATCATAGAAATGTAGAGTTGGAAGAGACCACACGGGCCATCCAGTCCAACTCCCTGTCATGCAGGAACACCCTCAAAGCACTCCCGACAGATGGCCATCAAGCCTCTGCTTAAAAACCTCCAAGGTAGGAGACTCCACTACTCTCCGAGGCAGCAGATTCCACTGCCGGACAGCCCTGACTGTCAGGAAGTTCTTCCTGAGGTTCAGGTGGAATCTCCTTTCCTGCAGCTTGAATCCATTGCTCCTTGTCCTGGTTTCTGGAGCAGCAGATGGGGTAAAAAGTAGTTAAAAAAAAGTTTCAGAGGGAGTATAAAATTGACCAGGGCCTGAGTTCTTTTGTGAACCTGATGCTATGTTGTTTTTACTTTGGCCAGGGGACTCCTTTGCATGGCTTCTACTGTTTTGTCGGCTACCATTATCTGTGCCTCCCCTCTTCCCTTTATTTCTCCTTCTCATCTCTCATGGTCTTGAAAAATGTGTTTTACGCATTGGGAAAAATGCATATCTTTCAAAAGTCTTTGGGATACCTATCCTATCAGTATCACAGCCTAATATCATTGGAGAATAAACAGGCTCTGATGTGTTTTCAATAGGTGACTTGGGAGAAGACAGAAATGTGAAGTTATGCACAATTATCCCTTCCTAAAATTGCTTTATATCACTGACCAACACCAGTTGTATCTACTGAGTGATTCTTGTCAAGAAATTGAATGGGCCTGGGTAACAAATTGATACACTAAAGACACACACTTCTTTGCATGACTATTGATGTTAATGCTGTTACTGTTAATACGAACACTGAATAGACACAATAAATATTTGGTAACTGTATCTTTGATGTAATATGTCTTTACTTGCAGCCCCAAACCCAGCGCCCTGCTAAAATTAACTGCACAGTGAAGCAGATGAGTAGTTAGTGGAAGCAGTCTTAACTGGCCATATTAAGTAAAGGCCAGTTTATCTTTTGTTGTCAGTGTAGGCAGACTTCCTGAAAAGCTGCTTCATAGGTAGCCTCTTGCTAAATAATTCCAGTCTTTTCTAATATTTCTGTGGGTCCCAGTTTGACCTATAATAAAGACCCATGATTCAGTAACTTTGCTGATGTTGAACAGGTCTGAGCCCAGTTGGTACCTGTATGAATGCTGTCCCAGAACATTTGTGTGCCACACTGAATTCTCTCATGGAAGAAAAGTGGTTTATAATGGTTTAAATTGTAGTCCTACCCCCCCACTTCCCTTAACATTCGTTTGTCACAGAGCAATCACTGCTTTTTAAAAAAAGCCAAACAAAATGGTAATCTGCTGTTTTCCTTGTTCAGTTCCTAGTGGCTTATTAACTGAGACAGAATACGATCAGGATTTCACTTCCCTTCCCCTCAGTTTCTTGTGAGTTCTTTGAGTTGCACTTCCTTTTTTAATCGTCCACTTACGAATGTTGCTCTGCCAAAAGAGAACGAGGTGTGCTAACTGGGCACCAGTCAGTGTTACAACCCGTCGTCTAATACTAGCAGTGGCAAGCACAAGTGAACACAGAATGGTGAGTGGTTGCTAGAACGCCATAAGCAGTTGATGTTAGTGGCTAATATGGAATAGAACCAAGAGTAAATAGAATGAAGAAGGGCTCAGTGATTCTCGGCAGAGGCACGTGTGGCTTCATTTAGGTAGTCAGTGGCTTGCCTTACAGTTGGCTTCCTATCCCTGGGTGAAAACCTCACATTGCTCTTTTCTTAAGCTGGTGAGTAAGTTTTCTGTAGCTTGGTTCTTACTTTATTATTGAGGCCTTCAACTGTGGTAGTGTCAGCAGTGATGTTCTGCCTTTAGAACCAAGTGGTGTGTATCACAGGGGGGATTGTGAACTCTCTTGCATCCTTAAAAGTGAAAAAGAGGACTGTAACAGAAATGGAAAGTCAGAAACTTGATGAAAAAGTTTTCCTGGTGTGATTATTTTCCTTTTTGTAAAGGCACACACAAAGAACACCAGATCGATGGGCTCTACTTTTCTGTTGTCCCTAATGTACTGAAGTGGAAAAAGTGCTCCTCTTAATTACATGATTCCTTAATCTTGAGATGACGACAAGAGTCAAGAAGCATTGATTGTTTGACCAGAGGTTGCGTTTTGATGTAACTTCCTTCATATTCAGATGAATCCTGAAACAAATGTGATCTGGACTAGGAAGTCATTTTGGATTGACTTACATTAGCGCTGATATTTTCAAGATAGAGATGACCCAACAGCAGTGTGGGAAGACAGTCTCCTGCAGACTGGTATAGTGATGACATTGCAGTATATTGCAAGGTTGTTTTTAGAATCTAGATCTGCCTTCATTGTTAGTGTGCTGGGTGGGAAGAGACTGCTGGTAAATACCCTTCCTGTTGCATTCTAAATTGGTCAAAATGTAAATGGATTAGAGTGGTTTGTCTTTGCAAAAAGAAATAGTTGAGACACCCTTTGGTTCAGTTCAGAAATGATGCCTGACTGTAGAAGTTTGACAGTAGTTTGATATGAGGACTGAACTAATAACTGTTGTTTGTAGTCAGTTGTCGAACTGGAAACAGCTGGTTTGAAGTGGAAGTGTGAACCTACAACATGATCTAATAGTGGCAAAGCTTGAAGAGTTATTTTTTAAAAATTAAAAAGAAGAAGATGATGACCAGCAATTTGCATGTCTAGTTAAAAAGCTTTTTATTTTATTTTTTTAATCTGCTACAACTGGATAAATAAATGGCTGGTCACAGATTGCTTTGAAGCACTGAGTATGCATTTTGCATGGCCTGCTTACAGATGCATTTGAAAAAGTGCCATATTTGCTGGTGTGTAAGATGCACCCGTGTATAAGACGCACCCCATTTTGTACACTGGCAAATACTGTTTGCTGGCATGTAAGACATACCGACGTGTAAGACTCATCACGATTTCAAACAGTATTTTTTTGCGGGGGGGGGATGAATCTTATATGCCAGCAAATACAGTAATCTATTTCAGTTGTGTTTGAGAGATTCCCCACCTAGCAATCTAGTTAGCTGTCAGTATAGTCATAATTTTTTAAATTAAAACTCTCTCTTTACTTGCCTAATATTTCTAAATGTTACAAGTTGCTGGCCTATATGGCACAAACCTCACATGTTAAATCTTGACATGCAAAGAAACACATATCCATAGGATTAATAAGAAGGAAATCTGACTGACCAACTGCCAAATAAGAGGATGGCATAACTGCATGGCCAGAGCCTTGATATCTCAGAAAAATGCACAGGTGTTTTTTAAAAAAATTATACCTAGATTGTTACTTCTAAAATAAAAGCCTGTTCTGTCTCAGAAGAACTTGTTCTCAAAGAACAAGAATTCTGTTTCTGCAAGAGAAATTGTCAGGGTTCTCTAATTTTTGTTTTCTTTCATTTTCCTTAAAAAAAATCTTCTATATTGGAGCATAAATACGCCAGCAGCTGATCATTGATTACTGATTAAGGCTACTGTGCTGTGCCAGCTTAACTTGGGAGTGAGTCCTACTAAACTCAGTAGTGATAATTTAAAAAAAAAATAGAGTAACATTGCAAAAGGGGTAATGTTATCCTGTTTTTGTTATGGTCATGATGTAACTTAACTAGATCTTCATTAGTAAAAGAATTAATTACAAATATATCATATTTTGAAGCTAGTTACTTACACATTCCGAGATATGGTTTCATGTGAACAGTTGACAAACCGTAATTATGACAGTTGCTGCATCTCAGTGAATGCATGCCTAACAACCAAAGTGCTGAACACGTGGGAAAATTAAAACAGACAAAGCAGCTGATTTACTGATTTACCTTGATTTTTAGAAACCCTGACGTGGATTTGGCAATATGTACAAACTGAGTTGTTGTTCCGCGACACAGACCTAGATATCCCTCGGAACTCTTCGTCATGCTATAATTCTGTGAAACAAACCATTTGTTTCTGCAGTTGCTTGATTCAGCTGAGCATGCTCTCTCCTAATAGAAAAAAGAAAATCTTGGAAAATGATTTTTTTTTATGGCTGTCTTTGTTTACCAAAGCAGGTCCTTCAGAAACTTCGGCGATTGATGAGAAAATCGCCATGGCAAAGTCTTACACAGGTACAGCAATTCACTTGTTCATCATCACAGTGCTATTTCTCACAACAACATTGACACTTCAGCAGCCATATTCTACCTGCCAGTGGTCCTAGTCTTCTAAACTTGGTTTTATGTCCATGACCCAGATTTTAAGAAAGAGACCAGTAATTTCTCTCTGGCCTGTCCTTTGCTTAGATTGAGACTCCATTCAGACATATTCCTTTCTTTGAATCCTGTGATCTTTTTTTCCATGTGGCAAAATTCGCACAGGCATACAGTTGCCTGTCAGAATGAAATTGGTTAAGACACATTGAATCATGTATCTAATTTTTCATTAACAGTTCATGTTGGTAGGTCAAGAGGGAGAACAGTTTTTAGACATTTAAAAAAAAGGATTGAAGGCTTTATGTCAGAAAATTGAAGAATTTTGTTCGAGCTTCATCTGCTTCAAACACTGTACCGTCCAAACTTGAATGCTTTTTCATTTCACAGTGGGCAACATCTGCTGAGAGCTCAACATCCTTCAGTTTTGTGTGAGAGTGAATGTGGGAGTAGAGCTCAGTGGACTGGCTCTACCTGTGGACTCCTTTTTGAAATGATCCTGCTAGAAATAATGGTGCAGTTGGCCTGGGTGTCACCGTACCCTACAATTTCTGCTTCTACTGAGATACTGATTCTGAAATTTCTAGTTTTAACTAGCATCCTCCTTTTTTGTATGATGGTATGTTTATATTTATGTTTATAAAGGGAACAACCATGGTTCCGATTGCAGTGAAGGAACAGATGTGGAATTGCCAGTAGAAGGTTAGAGATATGTATATCTTTTTAAATTTTAGAAAATAAACTCTGGAAAAGTGTGTGTGTGTGTATACATATATATATACAATTTTAAAAGAGCACTCAGTGCAAACATGTCCATTGTATCTGTGTCTTGAGTTCTTTCTTTCCATTTTCCACATGGTTGTATTTTTGTTTTCCTCCCTGAGTTGTGATCCTGCATGTATGTTGTAAATAACTATAGAGAGGCATTTGAAATATGGTCTTTCCCCCTTCCTATATCTCTCAGTAAGCCACCGAAGCAAGAGCTAACAAAGTTGGCCTTCTGTCTCTGCATCCATGACTTATGGTGGATTTTGCTTTACAGTGCCCTCTTTCTGTATGTAGCAGCTCCAGGGAGATAATACCATTGCATAGTTTGATAGATTTATAAACACAAAGGACAGTTTGTGATTTTGAAAATAATGTTGTGACTAAATGCCGGAGATTCATAACTTAAGAGTTTGTGAATTAATTAAGCCTATCGTACTCTTTTTTTAAAAGGGTTCAAATGTCTATTTGGGTTAGCTTAGGTAAGGAATGCACCAGGTAGTGAAATGGGACAGGTATTAATTCATATCCCAGATGTCAGGCTGATAGGAAAAAATGTGAAAGGTGACAAATTTGAATGCTTCTTGAAATAAAAGACATTTCTGCTCTTGGAAATACCACTCTGTTCTTAACAAAGAACATGCTGAATCTTCAGTTGATTTGAGTGCAGTTTCTGAATTGCCTGGGTATGAACCAGCACACACTGCTATGTACAATCATATGAAATATGAATTTAGGAAATATACAGATGAGGGAGCTCTTGGTGAGGCATGATTTTTGTTAAAAAAGAAAAACTTCAGAAAGTTAAGTTGTTAGCTTAGTAACTAGTGTGCAGTGTGCTTATTGAGTTTACTGTATATTTTACGAAATAAACCCTGGGAATGCCCCTGTCTTGCTTTCATGAGCCGAGGAAATATCAAGACAAGGAAATGGTTTTTTTCTGATTATGATTCCTAGTTTATCAGTTCAGAAACGTAACTTGTACTTCTGCTTCATTCAGCATTACTTTTGAAAAGTGGTTTGTGTGTCAGATGATGTTTCTGTCTTCTGTTCAGAATTGTGTTTTTGTTGCTATTGTTTAATACTTTGCTGAGCTGCATATGGAAACAAATAACATTTTGCCCAGTTGGCACCTGCAAATGAAAATTGTGCAGATGTGGCACACTAAAAACTTAAAGTACATCTGTGTTCCTCAAATGACGGGCAAGATCAGCCGTTCAACAGGTGGATTAATAAATTTTAATTAAAAAAAAGCATTAGAGTGTGCCTTCTTAGAAGACCGATGAAGGCAGCTCTGTTCTGCAGATTAGAAAGTAACATTTTACTGTCTTAGGCCCCTGCATGAATGAAGCATGTGTTTCACTGACCAGTAAGTTGTACTAGAGACTCTTTCATCAGAAATTTATGCAGACTTGCTTTCTTGGACATACACCCCCTGAATGCCTCAAAATATTAGTTTGTAAGTCTTCAACAATAAACCTTGCTTCATAGAATATTGGATTGTCTTGGATTTTCTCCAATTTTTTTTAATTTGCTGTCTTAAACATTTCTTTTCTATCTTTGTCTTGAATCTTTTGTGAGCATGCTGTACTGTGAATGTGTAGATCCCTTTCTTATTGGTGTGTGACTTGTAGTGAAACAGTTCAGCCCACTGTTTAGTATTACAGGAATGAGTCTCAGTTTGGGCTTGTGTACTCTTGTCTCCTTTTTCCTCGCTTTGATCGTGTGTCCTCTGCAAGTTTCTGTTTGATCTTATGCAATTTACCTCCTTCATTCTTTGGTACAGGTATGAGGAGGAGCTCAAATGTTTTGCTTCTCTTCCTCGAGTGATTCCAGTGCGCTGTATTGTCTAAATCCAGTAAACTGTTTATTCCTAAGTGTGCTTTCTTTGAAACAAGCCAGCTTCAAGTCATGGATGGGAGTCTGGCTCTTTTCAACACATTAGAAGTCAGAGGTTTCAGGCAGCACACCAAATTTGGAGGGTAATCTAAAGTTGAATTTCTTCAGAGGAACTTTCAGATTCTTTGCATCTCCACCAAAGAGGAGAGGAAAGCATTCAAATGTCACACTTGTTTCAGGCTTGTTCTCGTTATGCTAAACTGTACTCTGCTGTTACATCTGAATGCATTATCTGATCTGGAAACTTGATGTTGCCAATGTGATGATTAGCAGACTTTTTGATCAGCAGGGGAGTAATTTATGGAAATTGTCTCCCAGTATATGTTGTGAACAGGTAGAAGAAAAATCCCATCTTAATCATTTCTAAAAGAATTGCATGTGAGCAGAGCAGAAATAAAAGTAATACATTAATCCATGGATTAGTAAACGCTAGATTCATCATTTCCCAAACCAGGTTTGAAAGCTGGGTCCAAACCCAGCTGATATAGACTACCACGCAACTATAAAAATTTCAGAGAAATATCAGAGAAAGAAACAATACAACTGATGTAAAAATGTGCCTAACTGGAAGCCAGTAAACTTAGATTTTAATGTAGCTACATTAGTGTCCGCTTACTTGCTTGGCATCCAGAATGCTGACACATGGCTATGTCATTCATTTCAGCTGACAGTCTGAGAGAGAGAATTTATTTGGAGTTTCCAAACCTTTGCTGTTAGGTTGTATAAATGAAAGTGTAGCCATGGCAACCAGATAAATACCTATATGTAGGCCTGCTTATACGTGCCTAGGTATAAGCCAGGGTCTCTTGCAGGTCTCCAGTAACTTGCGTAATTGTTAGTTTTCAGTAACTTATCTAATTGTGCTCTTCTGCACACAAGTTTGTAGGTGATGTTGGAATTGGTATATTCAGTTACATACAGTGCCAGAAAACACATTCAAAGGGCAAGTCAAACAAACTGTACAAGGGGAGCTCTCAATACAGGAGTTTTATAGCTACATCTTTTATATCATTTCTCATTTTTTCTGAAAGATAATCATCTTGGATTAATTTCCTTTTCAACCCAGTTTTCTTCCGTTGTTAATGTATTTTTGGGAATCAAGACAAATAAACCTTTGCGGAATTTAGGGACAGATGTGGTGGAAACAAAAATCCAGTTGGAGATATTTCCAGAGAAGTCATTTGAGCTTTTATACCTACATTATGATGAAGAGATGGGAACAGATTGCATCCAACCATGCCTCTCTTTTATATTTGTCAGAGCCCTCTTGAGCTTTGTCTACTTTATAATGAAGATGGATCTCAGCATGTTCTATGCTTGATCTCTCCTAGCAGAATGATGAGTATGTAGAAGGAGAACAAGCAATCTGATTCATTGATGGAGCCAGCCATAGAACTAAGATTACAATTGTTGAAGTGACCCTCATGCCTTGGAACCTGTATCCTTCCTCCCTGAGCCATTTGAACATTTTGAGAATCATCCTTCCGGTAACTTGAGATTTCATGCTTTTCTGACTGGCATCAAGGTTAAGAAAGAGAGTTGACAGCAATGCATTCCAGGATGACAAAACCCTGATGTGGTCCCTTTTACATCTACTAAGACTCCACTTACTTTGTGGGAACGCCTTCCTTGTACTGGCATCTGACTGTGCTGTGAAAAGCTTGCTGATGAAAATGGATTAAATTAACATTGTTGAAGATCCTACGTTAAGCAGAGGGTTGGACTGATAGTCCATAAAGACCTTTCCAGCTTTCTGATTCTATGAAAATAAGACATCTTCTTGCTCCAATAGGTGAAGAAAATAGTGGAATTAACCTGACCTCTTGAAGAAGATGCCCTTTGAAAATACCACCTTAACATTGAGGCTGTTGGTGTTAAAACACCTTTTACCCCCCCAGACAAATACTATTGTAGTGTAATCTTTATAATTTGCGTTAACCATCGTAGTTGTCTTGTGTGGACCACATTGTAAGAATGAGAAAATGCTTGATGGCAAAAATCCTAGTAAGTCTAAAGGAAGGCAGCTTTCAGCAGCTGCTGTATGCATAGTTTAGTTCTTAGTAATTGCCACTTTCCTTCCATCATTCCATAAAAATTAAAGTTTGTGATAAAAGTATTTGACCTGTGTGTTTGTGGGTGTGTTTTATTCATAGTACACAACACATGTTGATTCACCATTGTGGAGTTGAAGCCACTCTTACAGTGTGCCTGCGCCGTTCAGACTTGGTTTTTTGTTCTGCTTTTTTCAGATTCTTCTCAACATGCCACTTCTGAAACAAGTGAGGATCCTGAAGTGGAAGTGACCATTGAAGGTTGGCCATTTTCTCAACTAATTTTATTTTGCTCACTTGTTTCAGAAGAATCTCAGTCATGTGGCGTTGTGTGCATCTCCTCCATTCCCCCACTTAAAAAAAAAAAAACCCAAAAAACTTCTCATATCATAGCATTTTTTTATTGAGCAAACTAGTTCTTTCAAAACACTGGAAGCAAGTTGTCATATTTAAAAATATTTCTTCTAGGGGTGTTAGATCATCAGTGTGAGACAGGCAAGCTGGATACCATACTATAGATAGTGGAACTAACTAGTTTTGGGGCAGGTACTGTTTTAATTGGATATTGTGTTGTTGAGAAGTTATTGAGATCTCCAATATCATTTTTGCAGAACCCTTGTAGTGTAGAAGGAGAGGGAGGCAAAACAAAATAGTTGGCAAATCCAGTGTCGGATTTAGAAAGTAGAAAGTAAACTGAAGTTTAAAATCTAGCATCTGAATTCTTTGTGATACATCTTGTGTCTCAAATATATTTCTTCCCCTAACTTTACCTTGCCCCTGATAAATTTACTGTTCTGGACAACAGCATTTGGTATCTTTGATAGTGGATTGGTGTCAAAAATGATGTTACAGTCTTCACTCCACATTTGTGGATTTGACGTTTGCGAACTTTATCATTCCTGAGGCGCTCGCTTTCCTCCTGCCCATTCTCCCCCTCCCATTCCCCTGCCTTATGACCGGGTGCCTGTGTCTTTCTTCCATGGACCTGGGTAGAAGGCAAGCGAATGGTACAGGGCAGCCCCACCTTCTTCGGTCATGTTGCCACCCCCTCCCATTCGCTTGCCTATCGCCTGGGCACCTAGAAGGCAGCGTGCCCAGGCAAAATGCAAGTGAATTCAGAGGGAGCCCTGGATGGGGACGGGAGGGGGAGCACTCACTTGGAAGGGAGTTATTTGTGTTTTTTGGACTTTCGCAAGGGTTCTGCACCCCAAACCCTTGCGAAAGTTGAGGGACCACTGTAGTCATGTAAAACCAGAAGCAAAAACAATGCAAGTGAGATGAAGATGATGGGAGCATTGAAATGATTGTTAAATTAGGAGGTCTTGTTCTCTGTCTAGAGTTTGCTGTTGCTGCTACATGCTACTAGCTTCTGTGCTATGAACTGCAAATTTAGCAGCAAAGTTGGTGAACTCTGCTGAGAAAATTTGGGGAAGCCTTCTGCCAAGTCTTGGTTTGTGTTTGGGCTCCCAGTTAGCAGCTGTTGATAAGTCTCTGGAGAGAGCTTTTAGATGATAGTTGCCAGTTCTCTTGCTTGTGTAGTGGAGTATTCAACAGCAAAACAGTAGACATGTTTCTCCATATGCTATTTTGATAGCTTTTCCTGCATGAGTAGCAAATGAACCACAATCTCTATGTCATGGTAGATTTTGTGAATAGAGTTAGTGAGATTGGGCATTTGTTTGCATGTCTGTCTTGCATTATCTGTTTGAAGTGCCAGTGTAAGAAGAGATGTGATGCAAGAATGGAGGTATAAACACAGATCAACTTTCAGGCTCATTGTCCTTTGAATTTTTGTCTCTTTTTAATCTTAAACCAAGCAGTTAATTTTTTTTAAATAAACCAACGGAAGCATAAGAGTACATGTCTTGTGATAACACTTTCCTATCTATGTTTGTTGACCAACACCATTCACTTACTGGAGCACCTCTCCCTTGTGGCTTTCAGTAGTCTTTTGGCTGTTTTTAAACTTTGAGGGGCATATGCAGTAGTTCAAAATCCGAACAGGAAGACTCCTGAAAGCAAAAGAGATAGAACAGTCCGCTGTGTGCTGTGGACATCTGGCATCCATCTTTCTCAAGTCTTCACAATAATCTTATACATACTGTTTGCATAATTAAATATGCAATTTAACACTCTTCCTGTAGGGCATTCCTCTCGTACATAGGTTTCCATTTAATTTTACTTTTGGAAGAAATTATTAATCTCTGCAGATTTAACCATGTCCGTTAGTATTACCGTGCACATAAAACCAGTCATTGCTAAAGCCTTTCCAGTCCTTTCCAGTCTTTTCCTTGTTGCTTGCAATTTCTATTCATGTGTTTGTTAGTGGAATAAAAACCAATTTTCTAACTCCTACCCGCCCTCAATCTCACACACACTATATCCTTTATGTAGCCCTTTTGTTGAACCCTTGGATCTAGGAAATGCTTCATGATATTTATTTATTTTTTTCTAATTCATCTTGTTTGATGTATTGTATCTTTCCATGTGTTTAGCTCCACAATAGGGCTGCTGGGTGTCCTTTAAGAGCAAGAAAAAGCCTCCCTGAAAATTCAGTGGCTCGAGCTATATTGTATGTTCTGATCCCATTAGCATAATTTGAAAATTGAATGAGAAAGTTAGATGCCAGGCTCTGGCCAGTAAACCTAATGCATGCGGCATTCCTCATTCTGGCATAGTTTACCTCCTCTGGTATCAAAGAATTTGAGTTGGAATCATGGTATCTTGAAAGACATTCACTCATAGTCTAACAGAAGCTGTGATGCCTCTGTGTGTTTCTCTGTCTGAAGACGACGACGACTATTTGCCACCCCATAAGAAGACAAAGAGCATAGAGCCCGTCAATGATGCTGCCAACGCTGGAAGAAGAAAAGCCAGGGAGTTCAATTTTGGTAAGTTTTAGAGTGAAGTGGCTCTTCATTTTCTTCACCATTTTTTGGACCAGTTCAGTTAGTTCAGGCGGATACAGTGTTGTTAGTTATACTTGGACCCGAAAGAGGGAAAACATGCACATCTGTTGTTGTTTTTTCAAAAAAACCACAAGCAAATCTGACCACTGTTTCAGTTTTTTGTTGTCAAATCAGATTGGCACCAGTTCACCCTAGTCCTAAGGG
Organism: Ctenosaura bakeri; assembly: GCA_948474755.1. NCBI lineage: Eukaryota > Metazoa > Chordata > Lepidosauria > Squamata > Iguanidae > Ctenosaura > Ctenosaura bakeri. The sequence goes on from CAOLHI010002285.1 coordinate 189,280, forward strand.
AGAAGAAATCTTCTCTAGACTTGTTACCTGATAGACTTTGAGCTATAAATGCCAGGGGCTTAATCTAGGAAGTTTTGCATAGAAACATATGATGTATCACAGGACTCCAGGACATAAGAAAAGCCTTGGCCTTGGTATGGTTAAATCTTGTCTCTCAGAAAAGACTTGCAGTTGAAAATTTTCCTGGATTACCTTGAAGTCCTGGGATCATCACTTGAGAGGAGACCTACTTGCAGACATTATCAAACACTTCCAAGATTTTCTGAGTTTGGATGTCAATTGCAACTTTGGCTGAGCAAACCATCCAATAACTGGACAGTGGGTAAAACACATTGACAAACGTATAGCTAATAATAACTCAGTTTCAGGTTTGGCATGAAGCTATATGGATATACTTGGAATCTGCCACATAATTGGGTTCTGTGTCAGTGTTGGAAAGGTGGCTTGAGGAATCTGAACAAGTCTTGAGTTCTGCTTACGTGAAAAGCTGAGCATCCATTGGCACACCGTCCTTGTGTAGCTGTCTCCTAAAACTCAAGGTTTCTAATGAAAACAATGCAGAAGTATAAATATGGAGAGTTTCAGGTCTTGATACATCGATACCTTGAAGTAAGATGACGTGTGTCTTGCAGCCTTCATTTTAATAAAGTAAGGTATGAATCAGATCAATCAGCACCGGAAGCAGTAGAGTAATGTTGAAAGGGGGATTGTATTGTTCTTGTGTGATCTCTTTAGATAAGTTAGCTGCCAATACGGCTTCATACACTCATTGTAACTCTGGCATTTTAACAGACTTCTTTCTATTAAAATGTTCAGGCTCTGCATTAAAGTAATTTGTCAACAGCTGCTGCAAATAGACTTTTAGTCTGTTGGTAATGACCTGCTGACTGACTTGTTGAAGAGAAACCAATTTTGGAAAAAAGTTTTTAGCTACTTTTGGCCATGCTCACGCAGATTTAAAAAAGAAAGTCTCCAGAAGATATCCAGATGTTTCTTTGGAAGGGTTTACCTATTATATTTATGCATGAGCAACAAGAAAGAAAAAAAAACTCCAGAATTCCGCAGTTGATATATTGGAAGCTTGATATATCTCATATTGGGCTAACATTATTTTTCCTTTCAGAGAAATGGAATGCCCGCATTACAGACTTGAGAAAACAAGTTGAAGAGTTATTTGAAAGAAAATATGGTATGTGCTCACACACTCTAATTTTCTTCTCCAAACAAGTATTCTGTAACATTTGGAAGCTCCCAGCAACTTTAATTCTTGAGCAAAGTATTGAATTTCACATCGCGTGGAGTCTGAATTCTTTCATCTTGTTGTCCTACCATTGTCCAAGGACTGCCAGTGCCAAAGGGTGTCTGTAGCCGTCTTGGTTTTGCAGAATTAGAGAAGTAGCAATAGGTGCAACATCTCTCCTTATTGGGAGGACTATTATGAGGTGTTCTTTAGGCCAGTATTTTTCTAGTTTGGGTTCTGAAATGTATGCGAGATTTGTACTAGCACTAACGAGAGCCTGCATAGTATACTGGTTTGAACATTTCCCTACAGCTGTGGGAGAACAACTTTCGACTCAACAATGGAAACTCATTGGGTTGTGTTGGACAGGTCACATTTCTTTCATTCTCAGTGGAAGGCAAAGGCAACCCCCTCTGAACAAAGCTTGCCAAGAAAATCCCATGGTAGTTTTGCTTTAGCGTCCCTAAGTCAGAAAAACTTGAGGGCTCACAACAACAACAACAACCAGCACTAATATGTGGTTGGATCCAGATTCAGGTGCATGCAACTGTGCTGTCAGAAGTAGGCTTCACTCCATATGGCTGCTCCTCTAGCAGCCTGAAAATGGTGTGAAAAAAGATTGAGGACTTTGGTTAATTGAATGAGCTTGGGGTGTTTGCTGAAGGGAAGGAGAATAACCAAAAAAATTACCTGTAGAGACTTTCTGCAAGTGAAACTTTTCTGTTAGTGAATGGCAAATCAGTTATCAAAAGAACCAGTTCAGGGGCTCCTGCTGTCCTTTCTCCTCAGTCCTTGAGAGATGTTGGTGCTGGCTCCCTTCATTCAACTTCTCTCTGAGACTTGTCTGAGACAGAAGAAGAGGATGGGTCAGATCCAGGGGAACAGGAGGGCCTAGCCAAAGAGAGATAGTAAAAATGACTTTATTCTTTTATTTAAAGCAGTAGAAGCATTGAGTTTATAGGACTCCCAACCTGATTGTTCAACAGCTCTAAAATCACTAACCATTCCAACTGGGGGCCCAACTGTGTTTCCTAAACCTTATGAATTGAGCCTATTCCATCTGATTTAAATGACCTGGTAAGAACAGAATGGAACACTCCTTCACAATGTAGAAAAGACATTAATGTAGCACAGAAGCTGTATATACTTTCTCCAGAGGCTATGAATCTTCTTAGACCTGCTCTCATAGATGGTCCAATTTTGACACTTTTAAAAAATGCCAAAGCACCCTTAAAGACTTGGTGAAAAGGGCTAACTCATCCCTTAAGCACTCTCATGCAGTCTCTGCTCTAGCATCTCCCACAGCATCCCTTATTTCTAGAGCAGCTGTGTTCTGAGTCCAAGATATTTTTGACAGTCAGGACCTAGATATTCGTACACAGAGCCTTGCTTAAGGTTTATAACCGTAGCTTTTGTGACTGATGCTCCTAGAGATCCCCTGACTGTTTCAGCCCACTCAGTTGTTGCTGCCACCATAGCCAAAAGAATGAATGGCTCTTTCCCTTTGGCTAGAGTAGATCTTCATGGCAAGTTCCCCAGTGTGCTGCTCCTACCCGCACTTTGCTTGTTTATATATTAGAAGTTCAAAATCAAGAACATAGGTCAATCCCTCTTTTATTTAAAACAGGTTCCAAGTATAATGTTTAAGTAAAATGTATTGCATTCAGTGTGCTTTAAAAACAGATAGTTTGGCGTGCTATACTAAGCTGTGCTTAATTTGTTCTTCTCTTCTATATTAAAGCTGAAGCTATTAATGCAAAAGGCCCCGTGTCTATTCCATATCCACTCTTCCAGTCCCACGTTGAAGATCTGTATGTGGAAGGACTGCCAGAAGGAATTCCCTTCCGGAGACCCTCCACTTATGGGATCCCTCGCCTCGAAAGGATTCTGCTGGCAAAGGAACGGATACGCTTTGTGATCAAGAAGTAAGTAGGTTTGTTTAAGTTTTGAGCATGAGCAAGTGCAGGAGTCTTCTTGTTCTCCACAATTCCTTGGCTGTGGTGACTTCTCTGTTCCATGTGCAATGAGGCTGTGATGAAGGGGCTTGAAAAATTCATTGAAGGGATTTTGTGTATCAACAGCTAGTAAACATCAGCTAGGTAATATTTCCATGCGGCAGGCAAAAAGAAATAAGCCAATTTTTGTATGCCTTAAAAAGACAAAACACAAAACAAACAAGGCACAAGGAAAACAGGCCAGGGATAGGGAACAGTTCTTAATGTTACGTAGTAGTATTTTAGTCAACAGCCTGAATGGAGAGGAGAGGCCCAGCTCAGCCCAGTTTGTTTCTTGGAAATGCATGTGCTGAAAGGCCTCCCATAAATTGAGACAGTAAATACCCAATGAATGCTGCCTGGATTCTACACATCATCTGCAAAGTAGGCAAAATAGATGAAGTAAAGAAATACAAATAGTATCAGAATTATCATTGTAGCTAAATATTAATACAGTTTTAAATTAAGTTATTTGTGCTTCTTCTTGGTTCTCTCAGAACAGTATCTTTTCAGTGTGACAGCTATATCATTCCCCTTCTGATCTGATAGACTCTGATAAGCCAGGCTGACGTCCTGCAGGCCTAGCCCATTATATCAGAATATGCTCTGCTCCTGTTTCATGGTGTGGTAATGTTACTGGGCTGAAGTCACACAAAGGGAGATGAAACTGAGAGAGCTCCAGAGATTAGATGAAGCACACCATGCTGCCAAGACTGGCTGCAAGTTTGAGGGTTGTCCTGTCACAGTACCATCTGGTGGGCCCTCCTGTACTCAGAGAACCTGAGAGCAGCAACCACTGGGCCTAGGAAGCTACTGTTCTGAATTTCCCACAATACTTTGGAGCACATGACGCTACAAGGTTATGGAAGGTTTTAAATGATAACTTCCCAGGTGCATCTGACTGACATGCAGGCATCAGTGCTGGTAGGTCCTGCCAAGATGCCTGGGGCACGGCAGCTCTCCAAGAGTGCCGACCATTGATGTCAGGCCTACTCTCAGCTAATTGTAAGACATTGACATGTACTAGTGTGAAGTTCGGGATTAGATCTGGAAGTTCAGTTTTCCCATTTGGCCCTGTCACCATCTCTAAATTTGGCTTACTTCACGGTGTGGTTGTATTGGTAAGATGGGATAACTGTGTGCACTTTCCCATGCTCTTCTGAAGACAGACATGGAAGAGAAATGGTACATGATAAAAGCTTTGTTTCTCTCATTGATACTACCAAGTAGTCCAGTTGGGTGGACTGTGTGAGTTGGGAATTAAATGTAAGATACACGATTCCTTTCTGGCTGAGATAGGAAAAAAGCCTGTTTAAATAAATTGTAGAAATGATGTCAGGCTACAAATAAATGCACAGAGTGGAAGGCAGTGTTTTTTCGGGAATATGCCAGAACCCTTGTCAGCAGCCATTTTTATAACAAAGATCCAAAAATGATAAAAATGAGAGTACTTCAGTGATTTACTGTCTGTTCTGTTTGGTTTACCTGATGAAAACAGGGGTGTGTATTCTGTGGTTTTAGTGGATGGCGTTTTGTACACTGAAGGGTACAGCTAATTAAAAACTAGTGAATACAACATACTTGCTTGTATATTTGCAGGCACGAGCTGCTAAATTCAACACGAGAAGACCTACCATTAGACAAACCTGTAGCAGGAGGTAAGTGTATTAATTAATTTGATGGCCCTAACTGAGGGGTATCATTTTTAGATTACATTTGACTTACGTCTCTGAGGTGAGGGAGGTGGCAGTTGGTGTCCTGACAGTCTAGGTGCCCTGTCTGTGAAATTCTCTCTTCAGGAAACCTTACCTGTGGTGATGTGCATTCGGGCATGCATGCGCTTGCGCTCAAATCCAGCAAAAGCTTTCTTCTCTTATTCTTTTGTGACTTTATTTTAACAAATGTTAATGCCGCTTGTTATTATTGGGTCATGGCTGCAATCCTGTATGGCTCAGAGCGGCGTGGTAGTTCTGCATGCTTTGTCCCACAGCCAGACAGAAGGTTTGCAGCCATACTGAGGTTTGCCAGGGTCCTCTGGAGGTCTCGGCACTGCTGTTCTCTGAGCCTGACCACTCCCCACAAGACACAGAAATGTCTGTGCAGGGATTTTTCAGAGGCTATATGGGAAACCGGGTGGGGGCAGCGTTGTGGACACTGCAGAAGGAAGGATGGAATAGCAACCTCCGCAGTGCTCTCAAAAGGTTATGCAGATGTGTAAGAAAATTATAGATTATTAAATATTAACAGGAGACCTGAGTACTGCACACTCAGGGAAATGATATATCATTAGGTATATCATATAAGCCACTTTGTAAATGGTGTGTGTTTTATTTAGATCAAGATTCAGAGTGGCTTACATGAATCAGCGGATGTAACTTTGACCTCTGCTTGTCTGTTTATAATGGATACTTTTATTGTGTTCATTTGTTTTTTAATTAAAATTTTGCTCGTATACTGCTTCTGAATTTTATTATTAGTATTGTTGGTTGGTTTGCACACCACTTTTGACAAAAAGATGGGATAGAAATTTAATAAATAAATCCTTGGAATCTCCAGTTAGGGAAGGCTGGGGAAGACCTGACAGTCTGCTGTTGTAGCTATATAGAGAAGGAAGCATGGGGGAAGCAGTTCCCTTAGTTTTTAGTAAGTTTTCCTAAGTTTACACTGAACCCTAATCTACATAGGTCTCTTCCCTATCAAATGTAGTATCTTTGCTTCTTTGTTAGCTTGAAGACAGTTGCCACTTGCTTAATCCCCTCACCCTATTTCTGTTCTTGTGATGTTTCTACTATACTCCAGTGCTGTGCAGTCTCTGCTTTTGTTCTAGTTGTCCCTGCTTCTCATTATATCTTCTCTGTCCTTGTTGCCTGCTGCTTGTAGTTCATGAGGGCCCTGCTGGGCAGCTTCTTTTACTCACTTTCCTGTTACTGGCTTTTTCTGGTATCTTATTAATAGCCTCTTGTAGAATCCTTTACCCTCCTGACCCCAAAGTAAAAGGATGAGGAAGTGAATGCGGGCTTGCCTCGTAAACAGGGCTTTCCAGCCGTGGAGGGAGACAGTGGGTTACTCCTCTTTGCTGTTGCACTAGGCAGAGCCAACCAATCAGTTCTTTAGACTTTTGAGTCCAGCCTATTCTTTGTTGCTGCCTACGCCAGTTCACAGGGCTGGTTTCCTGCTCTGTTTTGTTATTTTGTGCTTTGGAAAATGTCTTCTCTTCTGATGTGTGGAGGACATCTCAGGATTGTCACTGGATTCCTCTAAGGACATTTCAGACTGGGACAGCTGGCATAGAGGGAGGAGTCACTCTCCACAGTCTTATTTAGGGAGCAGACCCATCTGCTTGGGTAAGGAACCCTCCCCAGTGTCGGCTGCACCTCCAGATAGCTCACGGTTGCTGCTGAGGCTCTGTGTTGTCGGGAGAGAGGCGGCATTGGGTTGTGCTCCTGCCGTTGCTGAATCTCAAGCCACCATTTCATTCTCAACTCTGGTGAGTAAGGTTGTGTCTTTGCCCTCCCCCATGCCTCTACTGCCCATTGTTGAAGGTTTCTCCTTCTATCTGGAGTTTTTGAACTGGATCCTTCAAGTGGTGATCAGGAAGCAGGAGCATGGGGAAGGGGGACATCTTCAGCCACAGCTGTGGCCGGGGGTGGGTGGGTTGCCAGTTGGCTTTTGTTTCTTTAGCAGATGCAGTGGAAGCTGCAGTTTATGGCACATGCCAGAGGAAGGCACTGACATTGTGGGACTGGAAGAGTGCACAAAAAAGGCCCGTGATTTTTCAGCCGCCAAAGTCGTGGCTGCAGCATGGGTCTGTGCCCTCTAGGTGTTGCTCTTCCATAAGGTCTAATAAGCAACATCATTCCTCAGCAGAGTTTTGCTATTCATCCTCTGACTCTAGGTGGCCTAGCAACTCAGCCTGTTTTCATAAGAGATGGCCTCCACGCAAACATCACTCATCTTTGGGTTCTGAAGGCAGGTGGATGGTGGCCATGCAGTGATGGTTCTGTCTCCCCCTTGCACACTGACAGAGAAGATAGGGAACTATCTTCAGGTGAGGATGTCTCTGCTCCCATATCCCGGCAAGTCAGGCCTTTTTCAGGAGAGGTTTTTAATCTACTCTTTTGCCAGGCCAAAAAGGTCTCAGTCAAAACCTTAAAGAGAATCTCATTGAAGCATCTCACTTAGAAGACTTGGTTCCTCTTCACTATAACATCAGACCATAGGATTTGTGAGTTGGGAGAGGAGAAGTCTTTGTTATTTTTAACTCTTGCTACTGTAATCTTTGGATTAGACCTTACCTTTAGCCCTAAAGTAGGTACACCTCTTCACTGCCAACAAGATGTGGTGTTGCCATCATTTTATCCTTACCGGAAGACAGAGAGGAAAAAGCAAAGCAATGGCACATGCTGGATGTTAGGCAAATGGTTAAGCTTTATCAGTCCAAGTCTAATGATTTCAGATTTGCCTGGTGCGCGTTTTGTATCTTTTCATCCAGCTTCAGTGATCAAGAAAGTGCCTGCCTCCACGCTGTCTACATAGTCTCAGGCCTGCATTGCCCTCTGCTACAAGAGATCACCGCAAAGGTTTTGTATGGTATCTTCACTCCATGAGAAGCACTGCAGCTACTGCTGCATTTGATATGTGAGCTCCTTCCCATCTGGAAGGCTGCAGTACTCCGTGATTGCAAGAATCTACAAGATTGATAAGTATGTCTCAGCTGAGGTTCCTTTTGAGCGTGGTGTGCATCAGAGAGTTGTCATAGCATAGGTTCAGCAAGTAGTTCCCACTTAGGATTGTCAGCTTGCTACAGTCCACTCCAGACTACCTACTTCCACTGCTGGAAAATGGAAAGTCAGACTTACCATGACTTTCCAGCAGCAGAAGAGAGGGCAGTGTGTCCCACCCTTTTTTGGGCTCATGCATTCTCACTGTGGTAGGGAGAAATATAGACAGTTCTTGTCCATCATCCTGACTGTTTTCTAGTTCGTCTGGAGTTCTTTCTGTCTTTCTCCCTTTTTCGTTTTTGTGTTGGATTTATTACTTCCCATGGTGAACCTTGTTCACCTGAAACTGGCTGGGAGAGGGTATTTCCCTCTAAGGACTCAAAGGCTGAAAGATCTGATTGATTCATCCTTCCTACTGGAGAAGGAAAAAGGAGCAACCTGCATTAGACTACCCTCCCTTCCACGGCTGAAAAAAAGAACTTCACAGCAAGTCCAATTTTCCTTTTGTTTTGGAAATGTTAACTATTTTAATCAAGTCTTTGTTTTTATTGCCAATTGTAGTGAAAGAAGAGTGGTATGCTCGAATCACCAAGCTAAGGAAGATGGTGGATCAGTTATTCTGCAGAAAATTTGGTGAGTTCACTTAACAGCGGTTTGGAAGGCAGGGCATAAGGTAAGTTGAGGACTGACACGCTTTCAGGCCGAGCTCATCTTCCGTTTACCAGCCAAGAAATGATTGATTCACACTTGTGGCAAAGAATGTGCAGAGAATCCCTTTCAACATACCCTTGTGGTTTGAATCAGAAGCACAAATGGGCCAATCAAAAGGAGGTCCTCAGATTTGACAGTGGCAGATCAAGCAGTTAAATGTGGATCTGGTTGAATAACAAAAAGAATTGTTTTAATAGCAAAAGGCACACACAGGGCAGGAATGTGAACACACACCATCCCAGTGTCTTCTTTCTCTTATGAGAAAGGGAGACCAGGAATGTGATCTCCTGAAACTAGTTCTGGAAGAAAACAGGGTCTTGCATCTCCCAGATTTTCTGGCTGCAATTTAAGCAAGCAAATTCCAGTGAGGATCCCAGATTAGGTGTGAAATGCTCACTCCTGCAGCACACTTTAAAAAAAAAAAAAAGAGGAGATTCAGTGGCCAGCACAGTATTCTTACTTGCAAGTATAACGTAGAAGGTAAGAGCTAAGAAAGTGAGTTGAAGATCAGGGTATTCCATGTTTGAAAATTGCTCTTGCTGTGAATTTGTCAGTTGTGTGTTTTATCTTCTAACAGCTGAGGCACTGGGGAGCACTGAACCCAAAGCTGTCCCTTACCAAAAATTTGAGGCACACCCCACTGACCTTTATGTGGAGGGTCTGCCCGAAAATATTCCATTTCGCAGTCCGTCCTGGTATGGAATTCCTCGGCTCGAGAAAATTCTACAAGTGGGCAACAGGATAAAATTTGTAATAAAAAAGTAAGATCAACTAGCTTTGCATTTCAGTATTTTAGGGTTACGTTTGACAGTGCCAAAATGCAACTCCACAATTAGATAATTTAATTTGATCAGTATTTATAGGCTGTAATTCCGTAGGAATGTACTTGTGGCAGGCCACAGTTTGTACAGATTTGGGGCCAATACAATTTCTGGGGTGCAATGCCAGTAGTTTGCTGTTTCTGATAGTTCTAATAGTTTATTAGAAAATATCTCCTTCTCCCTTGAGCTGATAATTTAGATAACAAGTGTTGCTTTGTTTCTGCAAAATTGATCCTGGATTGCCAGACTAAGAGTATTTTGGGATGCTTTCTATGATGACTTAAACAATCAAATGTGGATTTAGGTACTACCACGTTTTTAAATTGAGCTACCAGTAGTCTAGTATGTATACATGTGCATTTTACCATGATGACGATTCTTTTGCGTATCTGAAATGAACGTGTCAAAGCTCCCTATTGGGCTAGTCTTGTCTTGTTTTGCATTTTAAGTTTTGCTGCTTTTAGTTGCTGTTTGATGAGTTTGTTTCAAAGTCATGTTCATAGTATGGAATAGGTAGGTTAGTCAGTCAGATTAGTTATTTTACAAAATAAACTATCAAGATTTGTAGGGTAAGGAACACTATATGATCACTATCAGTTAATCTATCTTTGTTTGTCTCTTGGTTTTTCTCTATCTCTCTTAATTATAGGCCAGAACTACTAACGGTCACTCCTGCAGAGGTTACTCAGCCAAGGACAAACATGCCTGGTAAGATGTGTGCTTCTGAAGTGGTTGAAGATACATAAGAACATATCTGTTTCTAGCATATCTTCATTGCTGTGCAGTTTGTCCAAGGTTTACAAGAATATAGAGATGAGGCTGAGCAACAATATTCTATGCTGCCATTGTCTCTTTTGTTACAGCTAGAGATGAAGTCTAAATATATATGTGAAGCATCTTTTTGATAGTTGTTGTTAGCTGCTGTCAAGTTAGCTTTGACTTATGACAACCCTATAAATGAAAGACCTCTAGGTCACCATTCTCAACAGCCCTGCTCAGATCTTCCAGATTCAGAGCTGTGACTTCCTTGATTGAGTCTATCATCTGTAGTGTGGTCTTCCTTTTTGCCTACTGCCTTCTCCTTTACCAGATTTTACCAAGTCTTTTCTAGTGACTCTTGTCTTCTCTTGATAGATCCAAAGTACAACAGTCTCAGTTTACTCATCTTGGCTTCTGCAGATTTGCTCTAGGACCCATTCATTTGTCTTTTTATCAGTCCAGGGTATCCATGGAACTCTTCTCCAGCATCACATTTTGAATGAGTTGATTTTCTTCTATCAGCTTTCTTCACTGTCTAGCTTTTGCATCCATAGATAGAAATTGCAAATACAACGATATGGACCATCCTAACTTCAGTATTAAGTGATATAGCTTTACACTTCTGTATCTTGTTGAGTACCTTCATAGCTGCCTTCCAAGTCCTAACCTTCTTATGACTTCTTGACTGCAGTGTCTATTCTGATTAATGACTGAGACAAGATATGGAAAATCTTGAATTGTTTTGAATTATTTGCCTATTTTACATATAAGTCAGCTGTGGTCATTATTTTTGTTTTCTTAGTGTTCAACTGTAAACCTGTCTTTGCACTTCCTTCCATTACGCTTTCTAAAATTGTAGGTTTATCTTCAAATGCTTCATGTTCAATGAATCTGCCGTCATTTCATCAGTTTTATAGAGTTCTTGTGTATATTGTTTCCATTGTCTTTTTATTCGTACTTGTACTTTATTTGTACTTCTACTTGTAACTTGTACTTCATTTCTACTTTATTTGCAGTGCATTCTTCTGCTGGTCATATAGTGTCCCTGCTCTTGGTTTAAATTTCTTTTCGGTTTCTCAGATCCTGTGGAAGAAGTTTCTTGCTGTCCCTTTTGTTGTTGTTGTTATCTTCAGTTTTTCTGCATTGATGATTGTAGTGGGTCTCTTTTTCACTGCTCACAAGTCGCTGAACAGTTGCATTCAGAGTTCTTACTGTATTTCTGTCATTTTTTACTCTTGATTCTTCCCCTGTCCCTAACTGCTTGAAGAACTTCAGCTGTCATTCATTGAGGCTTCTCTTTCGTTCTGGCTACAAATAGTGTATTTTTGCATTCCTCCCTGACAGTTTCCCTCACTTCACCCCAGAGTTCTTCTGGCTCCTGGTCAATTAAGTATAATAGTGCAAATCTATGTTTTACATTATCTTTTAATTCTATGGAGATGTTCTTCACTGTCTATTTTGGCACACTGATAGCTTGGTCATTCTTTAGATTTATTCTGATTATCAGTGGTTCATGGTCTGTGCACAGTCTGCTCCTGCTCTTGTTTTTGCAGAGAGAATGGAGCTTCTCCATCTTCTGTTTCCAATTATGTAGTCTATTTGATTTCAGTATTGGCCATCAGGTGATGTCCATGTATACAGTTGCCTTTTTGGTTGCTTGAAGAATGTGTTTGTGATGGACAAACTGTTGGCCTCACAAAATTCAGTCACTCACACATCTGCTTTCTTGAACCTAGACCAGATTTTCCTATAATCCTTGATTCTGCTCTGTTTCCTGGTTTTGTATTCCAATCTCCTATGATTAACAAGCAGTCCTGTTTTGGTGTGTCATCCATTTCCTCCTGGACTCAAGCACAGATTCTCTCAATTTCTTCTGCCTCTGTAGCTAAAGCATAAAATTGGATTATGATTATATTGATAAAAGTTTTCCTTGACGTTTGATTGGTAGGATCCAGTCAAACTTTGTATTATGTCTGTTGACTGCTTCTGAGAGATTTTCTGCTAGTGTCACCCACACTACTACTGCTACCCAGTAGCTATTTGGCACGTGTAGTCTGTCTGCTCAGCAACAGGCGGTCTGACATGGGAGACTCTCCCAGGAGTCCTGCTACGGTCAGCATAGCCCCTTGTCTCACAGGAGCCCACTATCCCACCACCACAGAAAGGTAGTGCCATGTGGGTTACATTATAGTATATGGTGTATTTTAAAGATACGTTAATAGTTTCTTTTAGATACCATAATGAAAATATAGGGCATCAATAAAGAGAGGAGAATTCAGATAAAATATGTGTATGTCAGCTCAGCTCAGTTATTACACCAAGCAGTGCTTTGTGGTAATCATAGCTCAGAACCCAAGCTATGATGTGAATTTGCTTACATATAGGCAAACCATAGCTGGTGTGGTTTCATCTTCTGTCTGATCCGTCCATTCTTTAGGTCAGGTTTCAAAGGGTACAGGAGCCGATTTTTGGCCCTGAGAACCAATGTAGAAGCCCCACTCCTCCCTGTATCACTGGTTTGTCAATTCAGGACATCACACATCACTGAAGCAGTATGAAAAACACCTCCAGCCACAATATCAAATCCTAGTTTTCCTGCTCACCGCAAACTGTGTTATGGCAATGCAGACAGTATTCTAGCATGATTAAAGGCTTCTTTTTGTCTTTGATGTCTTTAGAGCAGCCTTCCCCAACCTGGTCACCCTCAGATGTCTTGGATCACAACTCTTCAGCCACCATGTAGGTAGTAGTTCCACACACCTGGAGAGCTCTAGGCTGACAAACCTGCTCCTAAGAGACATACCGTTGCAGTAAATAAGGTTTCTGCAAATGCAGCAAGTTAATAAAGTTTATTTAGCATATAAAGACGAAGTCCACACTGCAGATGGCTAGACTCAATCAAGGAAGCCACAGCTGAGTTTGCGAGATCTGAGCAGGGATTTCTAAAAAGGCTCTTTTAGACAGCTCTTCACAAACGGGATCACTATAAATTGAAGCAACAAGAGTATATGTTATATTGATTCTTAATATGTCAAAATATTTCAGAACAATAAATCTATATAGAAAAAGAACATAAAATATGTATAAATGTTGTAGAAGTAGTCAATAAATTTGTTAATATCAACTTAGTTCCTGTTTTTCAACAGCATACATGAAAATTTATAGAAGGTAAATTTGAATGGACTGTTTGCATGGTTATTAAATAACGGTAACACTATTAATTGTATCTTCTTTTTTAAAAAATCCCAGTCAAAGAAGATTGGAATGTCAGAATTACAAAACTGAGGAAGCAGGTGGAAGAGATATTTAATCTGAAATTTGGTAAGTTAACCATTTGGATATGTATGTATAGGACTGGTGCTTGGCAAAATAAAAACATGCAGGTATGTAGCACACTTTTTCTCCATTGCTGTGGTGTTTTGGCTATTTCCTTTCGTCTGTTTCTGTAGAAGCTATACAAATCAAATATAAAAGTTGATCCATGAGATTTTCTCATGGTGGTTTTTACCTCATTTACCCTTTCCAAATGCAGCATCTTGCCTTCTTTTTCAAGCTTTTTGCAATTTTGGGAAGGCTTGAACTCAGCATAGATGTTCCCCAGGGGAAGGGGAAAAAGAGAAAGGGATCCAAGGGGTAATTTGCTTGGAATTTACGCAAGGAGTTTCAAATAAGGGGCCTTCCACTGTGCAGACTGGATGTATCACCACACTTAAAGCAGTGGCAGGAAGGAATCGTGACAGCTGTGATGAGGTTTATAATGTCACTGCTTTCCCATTTGTGCAAGTACTCACACTGTGCTAACAGTCCACAAAACACAGAGTCTTCAGGATTTCAAATATTTTAAAGTAACCTGTCTTTAAGGCTGGAATTTGACCTCAACTGTTCAGTTGGCTCAATTTGGACACAGCACTGACTTACTGTTTTACAGGCAGTGTGCTTGTGTGTGGTGCCCAGTTGCTCCTGTGGTAAGTGAGAGTTTATAAAGAAAGAGTTTGTGTCCATGGTTTATTTGTCCTGAGTGCAAAATGTCTTTTTCCTAACATAATAGGATCATAAGCCAATGAAGAAGGATAGTTGATGATTCTAGTTTGTCAGTAGAGTTTCATATAACAATAGAGTGTTTGCATGGTTTTCATGTAACAAAGAGAGAAACACAGAGATGGAAGGTCCACAATTTATTTAGCCCCTCCTGCAAGCGAGAGGAGGCAAGCAGGACAAGTTGAACTACATTTACCAGCATGTCAGGTGGTTCGGAGTAAATCAAAATTCTTCATATCTCTTTTTTCTTTTCCAGGACAAGCCCTAGGTCTCAGTGAAGGAGTGAAGGTTCCTTATCCTGTCTTTGAGTCAAACCCTGAGCATCTGTATGTGGAAGGCTTGCCTGAAGGCATCCCTTTTAGAAGTCCTACATGGTTTGGAATCCCACGACTGGAAAGAATTGTTCGTGGGAGTGGAAAGATCAAATTCATTGTGAAGAAGTAAGCTGGTTGTTTGCATTTTTAACTGAAAAAAAGTTATTGATGGTTTCTCTTGAACATCTTTATCTTGCTGACTTGGTTACTTGATTGCAATAAGGTGAAATTCCCGAATTATGAAACATTTCATTTGACTATTGAGAGAGAGATGCTGGGAGGGCTCACTTTGCTTGTAAACCTGGAACTTTTCTGTAACAGGTAACGTAGGCAACAGGGATGTTACAGACTGTCTCTAAAAAAGCAGTTCATGCTTTTTAAATGCTTAAAAGGTTTTATGTTTCAGTTGAAGATGCTTGAAATAATAATAAAATATTCATACAAGTAGTCATTCATAAGACATTAGCCACCTTCAAGAAGAATAGATTTTGTCACTTTTATAAACTCTGCTTTTCACATGTGTGAATTACAATGGCAACATGGCTATGACTGAAGCATGAGGTTTGGGGTGGGTGTTACCATTGCCAGATTCCACTTTGAGCACTTGAGTTCCCTTCCCAGGGACCTGATCTCCTTCATTACTAAATGGTAGGTGAGGTATCTCTAAGACACAGATAGCAACATACAGGCTCCATTTCCTGCCTCCTGTATTCTGCCCAGCCCTTATGGCTATTGCAAAAATCTTGGTGGTGCAATGGAAATTTAAAAATAAATTTTGAGAAGTGAAAAGTGCTTGCTCTGTTATGCTGTCAGTGTACTTAAAAATACTTTGTTTACTTTATAGGCCAGAACTTGTGACCTCATATTTGCCCCCAGGGCTGGCTAGTAAAGTGAACACTTCAGGTAAGTAACCTCATATACTGCACAATGCTTCACAGATTCAAAAGCGATATAGTTGAACTCTGGTAGATGTCCTCACATACTTCCCTTGTATGTTTTTTCTGTCTTAATTTACTAATTAGCTTACACTTTTTATAAATACCTTTGTGATATAGATAGCTTCATGTGAGGTTATCATTGTTTTTCTTCTTTTCTCTGTTCAAATAAAGACAGGATGAATATTGCTCAACACAAGCTAAAGAGGACATTAATCCAACATACTGCAAATTCCAAAACTTTGTCTGTTTTATTAGGGAATTAGCAAATTCTGATTTTAATATCTGAAAAATGACAACCTGGAACCAGCCAGTATGTTTTAATTGTGATGCCTTTAAATGGTGGCATGTTATCTTTGCAGCTTTAGAGTTGCTTTGAATATGTTACTTGAAATAACATTTAAAGTAGAAGGATTATCTTGAGAAAAAAATAAACTTGCCAGTAGACAAACGTACAAGTTTTTACATTGTTGTAACAGATGTAAACTCCATCTCAGTCTAGGACATCATGAAATGGAGTGGCTTTCTAAATTATGGAAGTACAGCCAGCCCTCCACTTTTGTGGAGTTCAGCAATCATGAATTTGTTTGTTAATTTATTTAAAAAATTCTTAACTGCATTTACCCCTGCCTCAGGAAAAAAAAAAATTTTCTCTAGGAATCTCTAGGTCCTCTTGTGCAATTCTAGAGACACACTGGAGAACCTAGATTCCTAGAGAGAACACTTTTAGGCATTGGTAGGTCTTCCACTGTGACTCTGTGGCCCACTTCCAGTGGAAGTGGATCATAGAATCATGATCATAGACCTAAGAGCATTTGCTATTTTTATTCACAGTTTTTCTACTTTCCCTGGCTCTTGTGTCCCTAACCCCTGTGAAACTGGAAGGCTGACTATACTACCAGAAAAGTTCAAAGACCAGTCTGTTATTCTGCTAGGGTAGGAACACATCTGATGCCTACTTCTGCTGGGATTTGTGCTTCTGTGGATCTGTGCACTATACACACACAGATTTAATGACAGAAATAACATTGTATCTCCAGGAATGGTTTTAATGTAATCCTGAACCCAGTAGTCCATTTTTTGTAAGAGGCCAACTATGTTAGATTGTATGTGATTATTCTGCAGGTTGCCTTTGATCAAACCAGTAAGCATTATGTCTTATTCTGTAGGATCCCAGAGTCCCAACAGCTCAAACTCTGCACTAAGTCCTACAAGCAACCCAAAGGTTCCAGAGATTGAAGTTACTGTAGATGAAGGTATGGAATTCCCTATCTCTTTTTACTTAGCAATAGGTAGCTTGGATTGTACAAATTATCAGATGAAGTCTCTGCCTGTCTAAAGCTTTTTGGAGGGAGGAGGAGAAGGAGGAACAATTAGCAAATCTTTGTTACTCCAGCACAGATGTTATGCATTCTTTCATTGGTCTGGAACAATTTCTCCTAGTGGTGTTCAAATCAAGAAATGTCTGTATCTTCCTGCTACTTGTGGGCACTGTGAGTGTAAGGGTTTTTGAGCAAGCAAACTCCTCTCTCCCAGAGATCTCCGTGGTGGTACAAAATGACCCATATGTGTGAGTTCACAGATGACCACTCAAAGTACCACAGTTAAGGTAGGCAGCCTGCTCTTCCTGCTTGTGCCATTCATTTTACACACTGTTCAGAGAGTTCTGTATATGACTGGGGTTTTTTTTTTTTAGTTACATCGCAAATTCTAGGCTTGCATATTGTGATATATTCTGTGAAGTTCAATCCATACTACTTAATTGCTATTGGAGTTGTTCCAGAGACTGATGAGATGGGATTTTGTGTGTGTGTTCTGATGCAGGCCTTGCTAAAAAGACACCAACCTCAGAAGTCAGAACTAATCCTCAAACCAATGGATCTAATGTGGGCTTTAAGCCAAGAGGAAGAGAGTTTTCTTTTGGTAAGTTTTGAGCAAAATTATTGCAGGAGTGAACTGGTCTCAGATTGCAGGAAGCAGCCATCCAAGAACTGAATTAACTCCCCTAGCACCCTGCTATGCAGGGAGTCACATGAGTTTAAAATTTTGTTTTTATCTGATGCATTTCCTCAGCTACTCCCTCAAGACTCCCACTTGCTGCAGCCCAACTCAGATCTTCAGCTTTACTGACTTTCCATTCTTTTGGACTCCTTAATGTCTTCTAGGTACTGCTTCTAAGAAACAGACAAAACCTTTTCATCTTTCTGTTCTGTCAATTGTTATTTCTCTGCCCCACCTTCCCTGTACTTTTTGTTTTAGTCAAAGACACCAGAGTGATTTTAAACAGCTCCTCTGGAAGCTGCTTGGTGCCTTCAGTTGCTCTCACTGCTAGTTCAGGGCTTGTCATTGGAAACCCAAACAGAAATCCTGGTCCCTTGTGCCATTTGTTACTAAAAGAGAGATAGAGATAGAGATTGAGAGAGAGAGACATATTAGAATTAGAGACCAAGTTAGAATTATTAAGAAATCCTGTCTTGGTAACAGTTGAACACAGTTATGGTGTACTTCTTAATTTGATGCTTTGTGATCTTGTGTGCATCCAGTTTGCTTCTCTTTTCCTGTTTTTCCCCTCTTTATCCTGAGTTTGTCCTGTCTTCTCTATCCTTGGCTACAGAAAGAAGTGAGGGAAGAACCAGGGGTTCAGTAGGTTAAATAAGTACCCTACCCTCCCCAGCCTGGATGGCAATGGGAGTTAATCATTTCTGGATGGTTCCTTCCCTGCAATCTAGAATGGACCTTCACGGTTTGTAATCAGTGTATCATTCTCTCAATTTATATGTACTTTAAGACCTAGTCCTTGCTCCTTATTCATAATTACAGCAATAACAATAATGATGATGATGATGATGATGATGATAGTTCTTATTGATTTTTAAACTTCTCTCAGTATAGTTCTTGAAATGTAAGTACAGTCAGCCCTCCACATTTGCGGGTTTCACTTTTGTGGTTTTGATTATTCACAGATTATTTGCTGCTGCCTCCCTAGGCCATTTTTAATAGCAACTGAAGGCCTTATGAGACTGAGAAACTGCAGACGAGTCTTGTAAGTCCCTATTAAAAATGGTGTGGGGCAGCAGTGGAACTGACCATAAGCCCCACCAGCCCCCCACTTCTGCCTTGTGAAGGAACCCTGATGTCTCAGGGGAATCCACAGTGGGCTGAATATGGTGATCATACATTTTTTGTGTGTTAAATATGGTTTGGGAGGGCCTAGAGTTATTCATGGTTTTTCCACTTTCACAGGGGTCCTGTGCCCCTAAACCTAGTGAATGGGGAGGGATGACTGTGGTATCCTGAGACAGTTGTTTTCTGTCAGTGCTGTGGAGGGGAGAATTAAACTTACCATTCCAATCCACATCCTGAAATAGTTCAGGAGGTTGCATGACTGCTTCTAGGTGATGAAAAGTGTGAACATCTATTTTGGTCACATAATTAACATCACATTGGTTTTGGTCCTCATTTTTACATATGCAGAAGAGCAGTACTATGCTTCCTCTCCTCAGTTAGCACATCTACTGCTCTTGGGTCACTATCTATCATCCCTGATAAAGAATAATTTTGGTGCTTCATACTACCTGTCATTATGGCATAAATGCCTACCTGGATCAAGTCCAGAACTTATCTGATCCAGCACTCTGTCTCTTGCAGTGGCCAACCAGATGCCCATACTCAAGATTTTCTAAAATGTATTTTCTTTTAATTCAGTTTAATATAATATATATCCCATCTTCTTGCCAGTATGGGACCCAAAGTGGCTTACAGTGTAAATTAAAACAAAATAGCTAAAGCAAGTACAAAGTTCATAGCGCAGGGGTTTAAAGACTAAACCAATCCAGTTAAAATATTAATTTAAGATAATTAAACAATTAAAGCACACTCATCACATAGTAAAAGGTATTGAACATCCATCCGCCCAAATTGGTTAAAAGGTGAGGACCTGTTTAAGTAACAAGTTCTTTCCATGCTGGTGGGAAGAGAGCAGAGAGGTAGCCAACCAAGTTTCTCTCCATAACCTAGGATCACTCACAGGGAAAGCTGTCTCCTGTATCTTCATCAAATGAGCCTGTGAGGGTGGTGGGACACAACAAGAGAACCTTCTCAGTGGCAGTTTTTCCTTCTCTTGCTGTCTTCTCTCACAATGGATATTTGGTGTCATGATCATCTGAAATTGGAGGTTCCTTGAAGCTATGAGCCTTTGATAAATCTGTCTTACTATGTTAATAAACCTGGTTCTCTATTAAAGCCATCTTACTTAAAATATGAGTGATGCCAC
Source organism: Ctenosaura bakeri (assembly GCA_948474755.1). Lineage (NCBI taxonomy): Eukaryota > Metazoa > Chordata > Lepidosauria > Squamata > Iguanidae > Ctenosaura > Ctenosaura bakeri. The sequence continues at coordinate 209,086 of CAOLHI010002285.1, forward strand.
ATCTGGTGGCAACAAATTCCTTAGCTTATATATGTTGCTGAGGTTCTGTCTTTTTGTACCAGTCTGTACTGGTATTTCTGTACCAGTATTTCTTCTGTACCAGTATTTCTTCTATACCAGTACCAGTATTTCTGTACCAGTATTTCTTCAATATGTGGATGTTTGCATGTGCAAAGTACTTCACGGTTGTGATGTGTTAATTAATTCATTCCTTTTTGCGGACATTGTGCTGGGACTGGAAGTGTGACATGACTTTTCATATCCATGTCCTGTACCTGTATCTATATTCATTGAACTGGACAAATGCTTCTTTTTGTTTCTCTGGACACCACACTTTTCAGTCTATTAAAAAATCCTTAATATAGAAAAAAGCCTGGCTTCTGAACTGGGAAATTATTAAATCCCACAACCATATATTTATGTCCATTTCATTCATTTGTGTATTAGTTTTTAGATGTGTTAATTAGACAAGAGTATTTACACTCTCCTGCTTGGATGTTGAAACTCAGTATCATCCAAGTAGTTAAATCCTAATTTTGTGTTGGCAGCTTTGTTTGGAGATTTGATTACTTAAAGGACATATGTAGCTTTGAAGCAAAACCAGAAAAGTAGCAACATTCTTAGCATTCCTAGTGATCATCTGGGAAAATCTTGTTGCTACATTGTGTACACTTCAGCTTCTAGTTACCACAATTGAATAGCACTTTCAGATTTCAGATTTTTGTGATTTTATGAAATTTTTCCTTTTATGATTTTTCTTAAAATGTTATCGTGATTTTCTTTAATATAGTGTTCATAGGCCTGTAAAAGGTGCATCACTTAGAACTTCAGTAGGTTTTTGAAAAGAAATTTCTTCCAAAGAAAATCAGTTGCTGAGAACAGTCTGTTTAGCAGATTTGTTAACTGGACAGTGTATAAATAATCCAGTTTATCCTTTCGGTCTTTTGACAGAGGCCTGGAATGCCAAGATCACTGACCTGAAACAAAAAGTTGAAAACCTGTTTAATGAGAAATGTGGTAAGTATGCCAAGCTTTTTTTTTTTAATAATGTACTGTTTTGCACTTCAGATGAGAACTTTAGCAGTTTAGCAGTTAAGCATCATTTAGGTTTGGAATAAAATTCCCATTTTACCAGCAATGTGGTCTTAATGCAAACTGCAAAGATCAAAATTCACGGACCCAGACCTATTCGGAGAAAGACTTATATAGTAGTAGCGTCATCTCTGAGAATACCCTGGTCCAGAGTGGAGAAATTATTAGCTTAGAGTCCCACACTGTGAGAATCCCTCAGCCAGTTACTTCTTAAGATACAGGTTATTGTATTTTAAAGGGGTACGATACAAGGAATATTTTTAATATTTTTGGACTTGTTCTGTGTCTCTCTTATTTGTTTGTATGTACCTTGAAGTTGCCTGTTGACTTATGGCAACCCCGTGAATTTCATCCCTGCTTAAATGGTGGACATTTTCTGGTCACAAAACTTACTCCCAAAAGGACCTCACCTCATCTTTTCATCTTCGTAGTACACACTGTGGAACCAAGTATGAAAAGTCAGTTTATGAGAAAAGTTCCTCAGACATGTTAAAGTTGCATTTCATTTTAGGGGAAGCGCTTGGACTGACAGAACCTGTGAAAGTCCCATTTGCACTCTTTGAGTCTTACCCGGAAGATTTTTATGTTGAAGGCCTACCTGAGGGAGTGCCATTCCGTCGCCCATCTACATTTGGCATTCCAAGATTGGAAAAGATTCTCCGAAACAAAGCTAAGATAAAATTTATCATTAAAAAGTAAGCCAAATGCAAATATGTACCATATGAGTGGTCCCTCTGCACAGCTCAAATGAATACAGAGTTCAGCCCAACAAATGCTGGATTCTTGTGTCAAAGCAACAGGAACATGTTTTAAATTACTTAGACCTGTGTCAGGCTTCTCTCAAGCAGGCTAAACTGTTCCATACATTGAGAAGACTAGTGAATGAATAAAAATAATCTTATTTCTAACCATAGATCCACAAAGGGAAGTTACCACCAGAGAAAAGTATGTGCAGTTTCACTGATAACACACATAATAGCTTTTAAACTGGATGACCTTGATAGATGTGGAGTTGAAAATTGCTGTACAAACTCCTGTCAAAAACAATAAAGTGACTTTAGGCACTTTGGTTCACCTGTTATTTGAAAGCAGAACTGAATAAAAGTAAAGAACGGAACACTGGAAAGCCCAACTAGAATATTGGAAAGGATTCTGATTCTAGTTGGAAAGTACAGTGAACTTTGCAATATACCAGAAGGCAGGTCAGCTAAATATAACTAAAAAAACCTGCTGAGTTTTTATAGGTTTGTCATAGGGAGAACTGCATATGTCATAGTTGTCTGTATCAGTCCTTACATCCAGGTCTCAGTTCCTCAGAAATAACACTAGGAGGTGTACTCTCTTTCTTTGCCACCCCCTTCTGACTTCCTACTCTATATTTGTCTCTTTAATCCCATTTTGTATTGCTGCCTTTGAATCTATCATGAAAACTTTCAATTCATTTGAAATAAGGCTGTATTTTAGGCGTCCCATTTCTGAGACCAGCTAGACTCAACGTTGTTTCTGGTTTTCCGTGTAAATTCTTTCCGTGCCTCTGCTGTTGCCCAGAAGAACAACAGAAGCAAAGTAAAAGCATGTGTTGAGCTGCTGTTGCCCATATTTGTCTCAAGGATAGTCATACTGAAAGAGCAGCAGGCCAATGGAATTAAAACAGGAGATCTGTATCTGCCACTAAACTTGAATTGGTGACGGATAGCAGAAAATAAGGGTTTTCTTATTATCTATACGTTGTATTATGAGATCAAGAAAACAGATATGGTGTGACACAACAGACATTAGCAGCTGTCATCAGCCCCAGACAACATAAACCATGGTGAGGATGATGGGGATTGTAGTGCAACACCTATCCAGCAATATGTAGGTCAGAATTCTGTTAGTGATGTGTGCTTAATGCACATATCTTTCCTGTTTTGACCAGGACACAAAGGGCTGGTCTCTAGCTCCTTTGAGTGCTGTCTGAAACCACCTTGCTCCCAGGCAGCTGCCAAGTCCATGAGGCTGCTGGTTTGGGGGAGAGGAGAGGGAAGCAGGCAAGGGATTGCATAGTGGGAGTTGCCCTGTTGTTCTCCCTGCCACTATCTTGCATCCAGGAACTGCATGCGAGGAACAGTGATTCTCTACATGCACTGTCTTGGCTGTAGTGTTCTAATTGATAGTGCTTGAGTCTGATGAGGAAAGGGAAATGTTTGCATTTTTTTCTAATGGAAGCAGGGGAAGGTTGGGCAGAGTATTCCTTATATGAAGTTATGACTTCAGTATACTTGAGGACGGCTTACAGTCAAGGTCAAGGTCCATAGAACAGTGTTTCCCAAGCTGTCTCAAGTGGTGAGTTGGCTTTTTTAAACAAAAACATTGTGCCAGGGATGGTGCCACATTTATTCAATAATGTGAGAATTGCCAGGAAACTCCATGGTTTGGCAGCCTCTGGCTCTTAGACTGGCAGCACTCCTCAGAACACCACACTGAGAAGCACTGTCATAGAGCAGCGCTACTCAAGGTGGCAGCCTATAGACTCGTTTCAAGGCTCTGGGCAATTGGCCACCGGTTCCTGATGAATTTCCAGGGAAAGAAGAAACAGCTGTAGTCAGTGGACACAAATATGGTACTGGTCCCTGGTGCACTGGAAAAAAATAATTGCCAGCTTGCGAAGCACGGTCATAGAGGAAGGCTTCAAAAGCGTGACTGCACCTTTGAGGACCAGATACTGAGGGGAAATGACAGGGAAGGGCAGTTGCTTTCTTGCTTCTCAAAGGGCTGGACTAAATAGTCCTTGGAAGAAGCACATTTTTTGCTTCAGTGTGCCATTTTACTGATGCCTTCCAAGGTGATCAGTGAGAATTATGAAGGATAACTTTCTGACCAGCAGAAGTACCTGTGTGCACAACACCTCAATGAAGATGTTACATTAAACCTCTGGTGGCTTAGGGGAGTAGTATCACACAAGTGGAATTTGGAGCAAGCAGTGTTGCAATGATGATTGTGTAATTTCTTCCATGTTCACTTACTGTATTTGATGTTTATATTAATGTTTTGTAAATTCTTTTGGCTTTGGAGGGAAATGAGACTGTAATTATGCTTCCTTTTTGGGCTTACTCCTTTATATATTCTTATGTCAAAACTTCACTGTTTGTCTGCAGGCCTGAGATGTTCGAGGCCGCAGTGAAAGAAAGCACCACCGCTATTCCAACTCCTCCAAGTGAGTTTCATCTGATGCTTCATCAAGATTGGCCACTCTGAGAATTGGGAATTCAAATATAGTCTGGGAATTCTGGAAACACCTTGCACAAATAGAAACCAAGCAACTTAAGACTGCCCTGTAAAAATAATGAATTCCAACTTTGGAAAGTGGTGTTGTCTTGCCACATTGGTATAGCAACACTTTTTTCTCCTGCTTGTTCTGTTTGTCATAAGGAAGTAAGTTTTTGTAGAGTTCACTAAATGTGGGAGATTTCTGCTGTACTTCTTTTGAGTTGACCATGCATCAGGCTTGATTCAAAATCGCTTTGCAGCTACAAAGAAGGGATAAACATCACAGATATTCTTTCCTCCTCCCAATTTTTATTCAAAATTTCTAACTATTTGCCTTTCTAAGAGTGCCGTTCTGGTTTTTTTTGGGGTGTGTGTGTGTTTTTTTTTTGGCCTTCCTTTCCCCTCCAGAATGTCATGGTATCACAGTTCTCCAAAAATTAAAAAAAGCTGCAGAGTATATTATAAGGAATCTTGTGGCACCTTTGAGATTGTCATTACATCCAATGTGGACTACCATTATATATACACAGTGTACACGGTTGTGGATTGGATCAGGGTGAAAAAGGATGTAGAAAATGACAATTGTATTATTAGCACTAGTCACAGTCAATCCACACAAACATCCTGCCAGTAAGTGAGGACAGCGATACTTGTTTACCAGTTCATTTTGCTTGGAAGCAATCTGTCAGCAGCACCCCAAAAATCCTGTATACATTGTACTTACTAAAACTAAAAATTGTACAAGAACCTTCCCATCATCCGTGATATTGCTTTCCATGGTTTTAGTTACCTGCAGGCTGAAAACAAATAGAAAATATCAGCATCTGGGTGACAGCACCCACAATACCTCCTCTGGGTCCTGCCACCCACACTTTGCCTGCTTGTCTGCCCCCCCCCAACCATCCCTCTGCCAACATTGCCACATGAAACTGGATAGTATGAAGTCTCTCTGTGGTCCCTGGAAAGCTAGAGAGTTTGATACTGTCTGTTGTTTCAGGTGTCCATAATCTTGGAACCTATCACTGGCAGATAAGGAGGGACTACTGTATTCTGTGAATCCAAGGAAGAAAATTGTAGTCTTCAAAGGCCCATGCTGCAATAAGTCTATTATATGTGCCACAAACCTCTTTGTTTTTGTTTTTACTACAGTGGACTAATATGGCTGAAAATTAAACCATGTAGGTGCATTTGAAATTCAACCACAGTGTTTGAGTCTATCTTAGAAGCATTATTTACCCTTTTGGAGTGCTGTGATGTCACTTCCAAGTAAGGGATGGCTCTCTTGTTATGGACGATAAGCACGGTTTTGCTTCAGGTGTATTCAGGTGATGTCAGCATCTGTTCTTCAGTTACCTGCTCACATTTTGACTAGGGTGTAGACCCATCTTGGGTCCAGTCTTACTTCTTCTTGATACTTTGTTGGGATGCGGTTTTGTAATCAGAAACAAGGTGTGGACTTTACGTGAGACCATTGGTACTAATGGTTTGAATTTCTGTTTTTTGTAAGGAAGAACCAGCTTATCTAACACCGTGATAAACACTGTGGGTGTGCCTGATTCTGTAGTGAACACAGCTGCTGGAGTAGAAGATCTTAACATCATTCAAGTGACCATACCAGGTACTCTGTCCAGTTTTAACTATTCACAGTTTAATATTTCTGTTTCTTGAGATACTGATTTGTTCTCATTCATTTGCCAAACACCTTTCTTCAGGATTTGATTTAAAATCCTGATGGTCATTGGCCATTGTGTTGTGTGCTGTTTACAACATAAATGTCCTGTCCATTGGTTGAAAACAAAGAGGGAAGAGGCAAATGTTTTTCTTCATGATATCTGTGACTGACACATACCAATTGTTCCTCTGCTCAGTGTCTCATTCAAAATGTCTTAGTGCTTTAGTTGTTAGGCAGGGAGCCTGCCTTTCCTTGTGTTTGTTGTATATGTTGAAGGATCTGGGTCCAACTCTTGCTCACTTCAGATCCTTTTCAGCAGTGGAAAGCAACATATGCAGCATTCTGTGATGGCAGCTTCTCCTCAGAGTGTGAACAAGGTCTCTGCTTATTGTTATTTGACCTCCCATTCTTTCTTCTTCCTTAGTATTTTATTGGTATTTTTGTTTTCTTTGTTCATCTCTGTGTTTGTCCTATTCTGCCTTTCATCCTGATGTTCTGCACTGCTTGTTTGGAAATGAGTCCATTAGAGCTCTAAGATCATCTGGAGAGGCCCATTTCTCTGTCCCAACACCTTCTCAGGCTCATTTAATGGGAACAAGGGAAAGGGCCTTATCAGTGGCTGCTCCCAGACTTTGGAACTCTCTCCCTTCCTTGCTCTCCTTCAGTCAGAAAGTCAAAACGTTTTTATGCTGTCTAGCTTTTAGAAACTGATTGGGGTGGGGTTTTAATGCTGTGTAGTGCTGTTTTAAGATTTGAATGTTTGTATGTAGTCTTTTACATTTTATAATATTTAATGTTTTAACTTTGTAAATTGGTTTACCACTTACATCTGGGAGATCCTTTGGATATGGAGAAGAAGGCCCAAGTTAAAGATCTGTCTCTTTCCAAAGAAGAAAAAAGAGCATTAGGGAATCATCCATATCAACATTGTAATTTAAGATTGCCTCAACACGGCATTCTCTGGAATACATACCCATTTACACAGATATAGTGGGCACCAAAGACAGCGTTTCAGCCATCAACACTGCTACAGGCTTAACATCTACAACAGAGCTAATAACACCTCTGGACAAAGGGAAAACTAACTTTTTTTTTAGTTTTGACATGAAGACTTATCCCACCGTCAGTAAATCAGCTTACTAACCATACGGATATATGAGTCACAGAGACCAAGAAGATAAAGTTCCTTATTGTAAAGATAGTTCTACTTTGATTCTTCAAGTGGTCATCTGGGAATTCACACCACTTCAGGTGCTCTGAAGTGGTTTCTCATTTTATCTGTTCTTTGCTTTGTTGCTGTGGTGGTTTAACAGCTCATGCTTTTTAAGCTGTTACAACTGTGTTGCGGGAAGTTGAGATTCTCTTTCGAAAGCTCAGCTCCAGAATGTTCCAAAGGCAGTTCTGTGCATGAAAAATCCCTATATGTGAATATGCAGATAGCCACACAGAGAATCACAGATATAGGGAAGGAATCTCTTTTTCTTGTCTAACTATGCTTTTCTTTGTACATTCAATATGCTGTGATTAGGGAAAGAGCCTTGGGTCCCTTAGTTTCATTTCCCGGGGCAGGGAGTGGTAGGGAATGGAAACTGAAAGCAGTTTACCAGAATATCAGCTGTGGGTGCAGCAAGTTCAGCTGCCACAGTAGTGATATGCTGGAAGGAAGGAATGAGATGAGTGAAGTTTCAAAGCATTGTCTTTCAAGGCTGAAGTGGATCAGACCAGAAACATGATTATTCACCTGCATGGTCTCTTTCATTTACACATATGGGTCATTCTGCCCCTGCACAGAGATCTTCTGAAGCTTCTAGAGCTGTGTTTTGGTGGTAACTCCACCCTCTTGCCTGAACACACATGAGGCATGCATTCCCACTGAAACCCAGTTCCTTTGTATTCACCATCAAGGTAAGATGATCAGAAATCTCAGTATTTGGGCATCTCTTAATTCATCGGTTTTGTCCTTTTGCTGTCCTGAGGCGTATGGCCCCAAAGACTTTCTGCAAGAAGTGTCTCAGATGTGCGATGAAGCTTCTGTTTTCTGATGGTCACATATGTTGTCTCCTCTGCCTGCGCAAGGACCACATGGTTGACTCTTTTCCAAGTTGCCAGACCCTTACATGGCAAGCAAGGCGTAACACAGCATCCCATCTTAAAGCTCTTCAATGAGAAAAAGCCCTCTAGAGTGTGGCCATTGCAGAATAAGGTGCTTCATATGGTTTTGGTGGCTATCTCCTCACACCTTCCTTCAGCTATGGAGCAACACCTGGAGTGCTTAGTTAGCTGGACTCCTCCTGCTCCTCTTCCAGCCACCTTGGAGAACAGATTGGGATCATTGGTTCCAACACCGAAGGAGGCTCCTAAACCCCCTTCCAAGTCTCAAAAGTCATCAAGACTGCAGGCTGGAGGACCATGCCTCCTCATCTGATTGTTCCAACTGTCCTGGCAGTGCTGGTGTTTGATCAGTGAGTGCTGTGACTGCAAATCCACAGGTTGAATTGGAGGATCATCCTCCTTGGAGTATTAAGTCCTGGGCCTTGACGGTAGGAGCAGTGTTCAGTTGTGTAGAGTCCAGGGCATTTCTGCCACAGGACACTGAAGCCCTTGGTATAAAAGCTCTAAAGGATTTGTTGTGCCAAAGCCAGATCCATTCAGATTCTTCTCAGTCTCATGGTGGCAGTTACTGTGGTCATTCTCCTCACCTGGTTCCAGAGGAGATCTGTTCAGAAGTGGTTTTTGGAGCACTTCAATCCTGAGCAGCACAATCCAAGCGTGTTTTTCTTGGTACCTCACTTGGTACTTGCACTCATTGTTGGTGGATCAGTCTCTGTAGGTGGACCATGAGAGGCTTGCCTTTCGCATATCCTGCAGTTTATTTTGTCTTCACTACAACCATGTCAGTTTCAGGTTGAAGTTCCCACACCCTGGATGTGACAGTCACCAGCCACTGGTCCAGTACTAAGAAGCTGTGTCATACCAACATTCTCTTGTATTCCAGAGACTAATTCAACACCTTCATATTGGATAATCCAGGTGGCTACAGCCATTTTCCTCAGCAAGCAAGAGGCATGCATTCTTCCAACCTCCTTCAGCTCAGCCTCCAAAACTGGTTTCTGCTTTCCATTTTAACCAGCCGCTAATGCTTTATACCTTCATTTAATCCCCATCTTCTGACCTCAAGTGTGTCTTTGATATCCTAGATATTAGATAGGCATTTCTATTACATATCTTGGATGAAACAATTTAGAAAGGGAAGTTGATCTCAAGTCAATCTCATCTCAGTGTCTCTTTCTCCCACTGGATGGTGAATGTTGTCCACCTTGCCGTGAAAGGTCTTCCTCAAGGGGTCAAAGCTCACCCAACTTGGGTGGCAGCCATCTCATTGGTATATCTCAAAAGCGATTCCTGTCCCAGAACTCTGCTGAGCAGTTGGTGGTCCCAACTGTCTGTGTTCCATTCTGCCATTTCTGGCATTTGGTAGGATAGTGCTGTCAGTCCTGGCATGACTCACCCAGCTTCAGTGAGTTTAGCTCCTTGTTACCTTCTGTGTGAGTCACAGACCATGAAGAAAGAATAACTGTAAACCTGTAACAGTGATTCTTTGCGGGGTCATCTGTGCACCCACACAACCCACCCTCTTCCCCTCTTCATGGCTTTCTCCACGTCTCCCAGAGATGGCCTCAGAGACTGAGTTTCAGCAGGAAAATGTGGCTTCTATGTGTGCTAGCAAGGGGCTGGGGTTACCACAAAAAAACACGGGTCCAGAAACTTCCAAAGGCACAGAATGACCGTGGTGTTTGAATTCACATGTGGCCATTCAACAGTTGCAGGTTCTTGTCATGTTAGTACCTGGGAGCAGTAGTACTGATCAGGTGGACAAAGGCTGAGCAGGCAGTCCTTTAGGTGGTTAATTTAAGCATCAGGCCAACACAAACCAGCTTTGCTTGCTTTTAAAGAATTCTGTTTTCTCTTTTCAGTCACAATATAGATGATATTTAATACTTGCTTCTTCAAATCTTACAGATGATGATGAGAGAACCTCCAAAGTAGAGAAGGCACGGCAGTTGAGAGAGCAAGTGAACGATCTCTTCAGTCGGAAGTTTGGTAATTTTTATTTTTACAGTGTACAAAAGGCAATTGATTACCACTGTCTGAATACAAGATGAAATATGACCACGTGAAGGGAAAAAAACCAAGTTGGTCACACAGGATAACTGAAGTGATGAGGCAGCCATCTTGCACTTTGGAAGAGTTGGCACAAAGGCATGCAGAGTACACTTGTCCAAACTGGTGCCTGCTTTTTGAAATTTATGATATAACAGCTATGGCAAAAAAAGTGATCCATAGCCATATAATTGTATAATAATATATATTGTATAATTATATATACTTTGTTAGTAAGTAACTTAACATTTTGTGCTTGCTACTTGAACAAAGAGCTTTTCCCATTGATATACTTGCTTGAAATGCGTATGTTGAATTCGTAGAGAAATAACTGGCTTTTTAACAGTGAGTATAATAGACTCCACAAGGGCCATCTAGACCAAACCCCTGCCATGCAATACACAATTACAGCATTTCTAAAAGCTGCCCATCCAACCTCTGCTTAAAGGCATCCAAAGACGGAGATTCCACCACCTTTTCTACTGTTGAACAGTGATTACAGTAAAGAAGTTCTTGCTATTGTTTATGTGGAATCTGTTTTCTTGTAATTTAAATCTGTTGGTTCATGGTTTAGTCCCTGCAGCAGCAAAAGAACAAGTTTGCTCAAGTGTAACATCTCTTCAGATATTTAAAGATAGCTATCATGCCGCCTGTCAGTCACCCTTTCTGCAAGCTAAACCTTTCCGGGCCCCTCAGTCATTCCTCCCAAGGCTTGTTTTCCATATCTTTGACCATCTTGGTCACCCTTCTGTGGACACATTCCAGCTTGTCAGTGTCCTCCTTTGAATTGTGGTGCCCAGAACTGGACACGGTATAGTCCAGATGAATTCTGGCCAAAGCAGAATAGAGTGGTACTACTACTTCCCGTGATCTTGACCCTGTACGCCTGTTGATGCAGCCCAGAATTGCATTAGCTTTTTTGGCTGCCCTATCACACTGTTGACTGCTTGCACTTGCGGGGCAATAAACTATAGTATGTAATCTTGTGCTTATGCTTTGAGAGGCTTTTCTTATACATTGTGGAAAAGCTAGCCAGAATAGTCTCTCACAGCATCTTTTTTGTTTTAACTGTTGGTTTAGCTATTTTTATTAGCTTATGATATTGCCTCCATCGTATATTTGTTATGGTATATTTTTGTTGACAGTGTATTGTATTTTGTATAAGTATTTCAGAAAGTTTATCTTCGCTCAGAACTGTCTTCTGCTCTCCTGGTTTAATTCCCAATTCTGCCTCTTCAGGGGAAGCCATTGGTATGGGGTATCCAGTGAAAGTCCCATATCGAAAAATCACCGTCAACCCTGGCTGTGTGGTGGTGGATGGGATGCCCCCTGGTGTGTCGTTCAAAGCTCCCAGTTACCTCGAAATCAGTTCTATGAGGAAGATTTTGGATTCAGCAGAGTTCATTAAATTTACTGTCATTAGGTATGTGACTTTCCATGGTATCTAATATGATCTTATATTTTGTCTGTGCAGAAGACATCTGTTAGGTTTAGGTTCTTGGTGCCCTTGGTAATGGGTTGGGCTTAGAGTTCAGAACATGTGGCTATAAGTAGCCACTCTTTTCAGTTAGAATCAGAATGAAGACTGGTCCCTGTGACCAGCAAAACTTGTCTTCTCTTCCATTTTCTGCAGTCCTCTTGGATGTGGCCAGAAGGATCTTAAAAGAAGATTTAGTGAACACACATAGCCAATAGACCTGTCAGTGGCAGACACAATAACTAAAAATGAAACTTGGTGATTCTTGTCATCTAGATGAATCTCAGAAGCATATATCTGGCCTGCAGTGTCCCCTGCCTTCCAGTAGGTGTGGGTCTTTGTTTTGTCATGATTTCTGCATCTAGACTGGCTTCCTCAGGCACAGCTGTAAGGCACTCGTGGCCTTTTTCCTTCTACTGCCACTGCTCTGTTGAAAGATCAACCAGTAGAATGGTGCTGTTGGGGAATGCCGTGCTTGTAGCCATACTTTTTCAAGGAGCTGGAAGCACGCCTTCTCTCTTCTGGCCTACAACTGAGGAAATACCATCCCATGAATCGTCATGTACAAGGCTCTTGTTTCTGAGCTTCTGTAAGCAGTACATTTTTTAAAAATCATCTAATGTATGGTATGATGACTTCAAGAAATTTCACTCCTCTTCCATGCCTGTCCACCCAGCATGAGATGGATATGATTTAGAGACATATTGTTGAAAGCAGAAAGAATCAAAAAGATATTACATGAGATTTCACTAGTGTCTGTGTTATGGTATATGATGAAATCTGCAGCAACAGGCATGCTAATTGTATACCCTTGATTGCTTCTGGGAAGGAGGCAGCCGTGTTTTGAAAAAAGAAGAGTGCAAGTAATCTGCCATTGAATTAGCAAAAGTTCAGAATACAGAAGCTTCGTGAAAAATGGGTATTGGAAAGGATGCAAAGAAGGTGGAAGATTTTTCACAATGGAATTCTTTAAATATTTGGATTGGGCAGAGAAGTATAAAACAAGATCACTTATATTAATATTGAATTATTGCTTATCTTAAACACTGCTGAAGATTTTTGTAGTGATGGGTGTTCCAGGAATATTAGAGCTTTGGCTCTGTGCATTTCATGTTGTCTGGCTATGAGGGGAGCTGTAGTCCAAATAGATTACAAATATTCTACATTATGTAAAGTTACATTGTTGTTGTTGTATGCCTTTAGGCTGTTTCTGGCTTCAACCCTAAGGCCTACTTATCACTGGGTTTTCTGGGGCTGAGAGTGTGTGATGTGCCCAAGGTCTCCCAGTGGGTTTCTGTGGCCATGCAGGGAATCAGACCTGCTCTCCAGGGTCATAGTCCAACACTCAAATCACTACACAATGCTGGCTCTCAAGGTTGCTTTAGGATAATACAATATAGAATAAAAATATACATATTATCCAAAATCAAATGATATACATTGTTATCCAGCTCCAGCAAATTTGTTCCTTTTCCCAGCCCTCTGGAGCACAAAAGTGTGCTTCGGAAAGTTTATCAACCCAGCAGATTTGACCTGTACAGTGAATGAAAGGGAGAGGGGGGTCACCAGCTTTTGAGTAAGCAGCATTGGCTCTTGGTCACTGAGAGGAAGTGAGTTTTGACTTCCCAAGCACTCATATTAAGTAGCCCTTGGTTGGCTATGGGGACTTACTGCCCCTCGTGACCTTAGATGGCTATCCCTACACACAAACTGCACCTCTTAAAAAAAACAAAAAACCTGGGGCTTTTACCCCCAAGTGTTCCCAGTGTTATTTTAGACCCAGGAGAGATCTTTCTTCGGCCATTTCGGCACCAGACTTTTATAGTGCTATTATTCCACTTTCAACATCCTCCCTCCCTCCATCCACCCTCCCTAAACTGCAAACCCCAGGATTCCATAGAACATTGAAAGTGGAATAATAGCACTAGAACAGTCAAGTGTGGAAATGGCCTTGGGGAAAAAAGGCTTCTCTTGGACCTAAAACAGCCGAACAGGACCAGAAATATAGCAAAATATCCCCATCAACCCTTAGAGAGTGTTCTGGAGCTGCCTTGGGTCTCATCTTGGGAGAAGAGGCAATATATAAATTCAGTAAATAAATAATAAATGAAGCCCATGGCCTGCAGTCTCCTCACACTGCCTTGTAGTCTTAGGTTTATGTGAAAGACCTTTTGGCACTGAAATGTTGCCTTTTTCCTTTTTCCAACAGACCATTCCCTGGACTTGTAATGAATAACCGTAAGTATTTTATTAGTAGTGTTTCATTCTCTGTAATTGTGTGTGGGGGGGGGGCTATCACAGTGCTTCCACTGAATTTTTGTACCATATTATCCCTTTGTTGAAGGAGAATCCATAATGGCTTAGCACAAAAACTAAAACATTACAAAGAAAATGAAATGTGTAGAAGAGACTGCTAACTAAATTTCTCACAGTAACTAAATCTTGTGCTCATTTTGGCTGTTCTTGTAGGATTTTTTCATTTAGGGGTAGCACATTTTATTTGATTTAATGAAAGACTGAGCTGTCTTCAAATGTCTGGGTTGACATTTGACAAAGTTGACATTTGTCTGCAAATGTCTAGGTTGAATTGTCTGCAAATGTCTAGGTTTGCAAATGCCTAAAAGTGTGATAATCTGAATGCAACACAAAGTAAGCCCAAAGTATTTTAAGAACCTGTAGTTTAAAAAATAAATCTGGACGTTATATTGTCCATGTTCCAGGTTCCATTTCACATATTACACACTGAAACTGAGTAAAACGTTAAATGTAGACACATTTACTACTGTAGGGAACTAAGCTTGTGAAAACTGAGTGCTTTCCTTGCTTGTTCTTACAGAAATTCCTGAGAAGACAGAACCAGAAGCGGCGGCGGCGGCAGCAGCAGCAACAGCTGTGCCTGTACCTGAGCAAGTGGTACAAGGTAAATGGACAAAGGTCAAGGGTTTGCAAAACCACCATATGTGGTACCATAGTACCATAGTGGAACTAAGTATATCCCACTACTCATATACCTTGACTCTCTGAAGGACCTGGTCATTAGTTTGGTGCCCCCGCTTTCAGAAGATAGATGTGTCTGCTAATGTTCACAAGCTTGAGCGAGCATGTTCACACAATCTTGTTGATATAGTTAACTCCAGATTATGAGAAAGAGTGGGGCCTCCAGATATTTTTTTAACAGCAACTCCTATCAGCTTTAGAAGCATAGCCAAATGTAAGGGGTGGTGGGAATAGCAGTGCAACAACTTCAAGACAACTTTATGTTCCCCATTTCCCTCTCTATAATCAAAATAATGCAAATAATTTTACCTTTTTTTTCTTAGAGCCAATTGAACCAGACCAAATAGTACAAGTATCTGTGGAAGAAGGTGAGTATATGTTTAACCGATGAGAAAAAAGAGCAGCTGTCCATTGACTATATATTGCCTGTCCATAAAAACAAGCAAAACCACAGGCCAAATCAGTTTTTTCAGCCACTGTGAAGGTATTACTCATTTCTATAACCATGTAGTTATTTCAGTTATTCTTGGCTCTGTGGCTCATTCTGCTCATGATACTAAGGTTTTTTTCCTTCTTAAAATGACAAGATGTGATTTTCATTGGTCTTCTGTGTTCGTTCAAGTAGTCGTGTATTATTTCTGTTTGCTACTTTGCTCTGTTTCAGAGGCAGCTGTTCCCCGCAGCTAAGACAAAGTTTCTGTCACCTATGAAACAACCATTCCTCTTAATTAAGCTGACTGTTTTTCTTCTTGCTTGCTTCTGCAAATCACTGTCTTCACTTTATGTTGCATTCTTGAATTTCCTGTCTTTCTCTTTTTCCGCTGATCTTGGAAATGATGAAAGGCAACCGCGTTTCCTTTTTCTCCACAGATTCAGTACAGACTGAAGAAAGGACTCAAATAAAACAGGAGCCGGAGTCAACGTGGTAGACCTTGCCGGCATTTGGGTAAAAGGATAGTCATAAAGAAGAGGGAGTAGAGGGTGGCATTCACATGCTTTTTTAGGTAGAAGAAGGACCCTAAATCTTACAGCTAATGCAGAGTTCACGATCCGACTTCCATTTATATTGGTCTGTCATGATGTAGGTTACTTAACTTGGCAGTATCCCTGTTGTGATCTTCAAGTTGTGCGCATTTTGTCCCTGGGTCCACTTTAGCTTAATTTTAGCCCAGCTGAACCTTTGACGTAACAGAAGAGCCAAATTAAAATATGTGCAACATATAAGTATCAAGTAGTAATTATTACTATTTTATTTTTTGGGGGGTAGGATGGCTAGCTTCAGTTGATTTGACTTCAACCTCTGCCATTTTGTTTTTCCTCCTCACTCTCTAGTCAAAGCATCCAGGATTGCGAAGAGTGTGCTGGGACGGCCCTGGGCTGTGTAATATAACTGTATAAGAGAAGTACCTTCTATTCATCCACCCCTGCCCTTTCCCCAGCCCCCTTTTTCTACTTTTAGATAGAAATATCTGCTCTGTTCAAAAGTCCTGGGAATTGACATGAAGCAGGGGGATGTCTTCACTATGGCTTTTATTATTTCAAAGAACCTAATTGGAGGAGGAAATGCTGGACATATGACTTATGATTGTTAGGTGTTATATTTTCATTTTTTGTTAATTAAAATCTACAGGGACTTGCAGAAATACCTTTCCAGATAATAGCCCCTAGATGCATCTTGGTCTTTACTGAAGAAGAACAATGTCTACCATAGTTCAGGTTTTATTTTATTATTTTATTTTTCCCTGCGGGGAACCCAAGTGGGGGTGGGAGCAGGAACTGCAGTTTGTCTGAATTTTTATTTCTCTTTCTCCTTTAATGGCTAATTGGATAATAGTATCTGTATATTTGAAATAATTTTTTTCCTATGATATATCTCTCGACTCATATGTTTTTAATAAATAAATAAATAAAAACTGGTTTTCCTGACACGGGTAGCATGTCTTAATGAGCTGGTGTTCTGTTTGGTCGTTTTTAGGGTTCGTTGCAGGAAGAAAAAGAAGGAGTCGATGCCAAAGGACATACAGGCAGGGATGGAGTGGCAAAAAAGCCAGTTTTATTTTATTTTATTTTATTTTATTTTATTTTATTTTATTTTATTTTATTACAGTCAACAGACCATTAAAAAAAAAACCAGTGCAGTTCTAGGCTGCATCAACAGAAGTAATAGGAAAGCCGTAGTACCACACCTGTGCCGTTCTAGGAAGTACAGTTTAGAGAGGATAATAATGAGCTGGAATATATCTAGAGGAGGGCAACCAGGATGGATGTGTTTTGCCTGGAATGAAAAATACTAAGAGGTGATATTATAGCCATTTTTAAATACCTGAAGAGCTGCCATGCAGAAGATGGAGCAAGCTTTTTTTCAGCTATTTCAGAGGACAGCCTAAACAAAGGGATTCAAATTATAAGGGAGGAGATTTTGAATGAACGTTAGGTAGGACTTTCTGACACTGTTTAGCCGTGGAATAAGATAGCATACTTGCCATTAATGAGGGGTTTTTTTAGCTATGAATCCCTGCACAGGCGAAAGGTTGGATTAGATGGCTCTTGGAGACTCTTATGGCCCCGTGAGTCTAAATTCCTGAATTGTGAAGAAGAAATCTCAAACTTCTTTTGGACACCACTTAATAAATCTATCAAAGCTCAGAGACAGTTAATATTTTGAGTTCCAGAAGGGGTAAATGAGTTAGGTTCATTATTGCAAAGAACAGAGTATTGTGGCATCTAGAAAACAAACAAGAGCTATGCCTTAATACATTTGGTTATTACCTATCAAAAAAAATTCTTAGTGCCACAGTGTTTGGACATGTTTTTATAACCTTTTAGTGTCATTACAATCAACATTCTGTTACTTTTTTTTAGCAGTAATCACTTATGGAAGATGTAAAGTATAGTTGGGCAGCTGTGTTTCCTCCCCAGGAGAGCTGAGGATCAACCCTTGCCAGAAACAATGCCAAAATATTTTTCCCCGAAATATCCCCAAATGTTCAATTTTGGGAGGCCACTTAAAAGCAGGGGAGGCCTTTTTTGCAATAGAAGGTAGCTGGCAGTGAGCTTTTGGGTCACTTCCTGTTAGTTAAAAAAACAAAAACTCTCCTGGGCTAAAATGATCTGGGGGCCAAAATTCTGGCAAAATCATGCTCTACAGGAGGCACCTGAGGGCAAAAAAATTGCAGGCAAATGGGTACACTTTCCTCTCCCCTGATGTAGAGAAACAAAAAGAAGGTTCTTCTTCGTGGTCTCTGTGCCTTCATACACTAGGAGCTTTAGCGCCTGCGCGGTAGCGTTCGGAAACTTCTAGAGCTTGTTCGCTTGGCGGGAACCCCTCCCCCACGCCGGTACTGCGCATGCTCCTCCCGCCGAGCAACGGTCTCTCCTCAGTTCTTTCTCGTCCACCGCCGCGTACGGAAGGTTCTTCAGTTTGTTCCTCTCACGTTGTGCTTGGCTTGCTGTTTTTCACGGTTTTACGGACTTTCGGACTGTCTTTGACCTCTCTTTCGGACTCCCCCTTCGGTTTTTCGTCTTTTGGATTTCGGAGTTTGGCGTTCTTCGTCTTATGTCCGCGCTCTTTAAGAAGTGCGTGTCCTGCGGCCGCAAGGTTGCCCTCAACGACGGCCATAAGGAGTGTCTCTTCTGTTTGGGTGAGTCCCACAACATTCGGACTTGCCCAATTTGCCGGGATTTTACTCCCCAAACTCTCCGCAACCGCTCCGCGAGACTCAAATCTTATTGTTGGGAACAGTCTCTGCGGGCGATAGACGAGACCTCCACTTCCAAGATGGCCGACAAGAAGACGACCACGCCATCGACGGTATCGGCGGCTGCCGTTCCGTCCACCTCGTCGGTATCGGGCTCGGTACCGGCAAAAACGCCGATCTCGGCGCTACCGAGGATCCCGAAGCTGTCGGCGGCTGCCAAGTCAGCAAAAGGATCCTCGACGGCGAGGAAGGCTGAGGCTCCCCTTACGGAGACGCCTGCTAAAAAGCGCCCTGCTCCGGACGGAGGCAAGGGCAAGGAGAAGGAGAAGAAGAAGAAGAAGAAGGAAAAGAAGCGCTCCCCGGCTGGGGACGTTCGACCTCCTACTCCTCCTCCTACTCAGCAGCCTTCCAAAGGGCGAGGCGAGTCCGTCGATCTCTCGGAGGATGAGATCGAGGACGTTCCCAACAGCGCCCGGACTCGCCTGTGGCAGACCCTCCAACCCTGGTGGAGGAGCGCCACCGCCCTCTTAGCCGTCGCAGGTCGGCCGACCTGCAGCAGAGAGAGCCCTCTGCTTCTCCGGAGCGGCGTTCGACCTCCTTTAGGTCCCGGTCCCGCTCTTCCGAGCGTCCGGTGGCCTCGCCGCCTCCGAGGGAGACAAGAGAGGAACAACCTCGCTCGTCTGCCTCCAGATACACCTCGGCGTCCTACGTGGCCAGGTACGCGAGGGAATCTGAATGGAGAGAGCGCCCGGCCTCCTATCGGTCGCATTCGCCATCGTACCGGGATCGGTACCATCGTGGCCCGAGTCGCTGGGAGACCTTCCGGAGGTCCCGGTCACCTCGTCGACAGCGCGAATCGCGCTCGCCTAGAGGGGACGAGGCTCGGTACCGTCGACGCCGAAGCCGATCTCCGTCGGACCGCCGCTCCTTCAGCCGCTCTCCCTCTCCTCGATACCATAGGGCGAGGGAGCCTTCACCACGGTATCGGGCGATATCGCCACCTCCTAGGGTCACGGCAACGGCGACGCGCCCTACGGAGTCGGTGGTGACTGAGCGGGCTACGACAACGTCAGCCTGCCAGACTACCCCGGTCACCACCAAGAGGGTGAAGTCAGTAGTCAGCCATCCCAAGCGGGACGCTGCTGCTACCACCGCCCCGGCTGCGGAGAAGCCTAGGAAGGCAACACCTGCGGCGACGAAGGAGCCGGAAAGCGAGCGGCGAGAGGACTCACCGAGCTCGGAGTCGTACGACTCGAGTGCGGAGTCAGAGGTGTCTGAGGCGGCCTCCCAGGAGTCTCCTCCGTTGGGATTCGGGGACCCGATCCCAGATTCTGCTCCAGAGGACGTCCACCAGTTCTCTGCGATGCTGCTCCGCATGGCCACTACCCTCGGCCTTAAGATCGCCGATGCGGAGCCGGAGGACGACGATCCAGCCTTCTCCGTCTTCGAGGAGAAGCGACCTTCCACGGCCCCGCTGCCTCTCCTGCCCCGGGTATCCAGACTGGTGAAGGCCGCCTGGGATAGACCGGCCTCGGCTCAGCCGATACCGCAGCGGTTAGAACACCTCTACAGGGTGCAGAAGGATAACGCCGGTTATCTCTTTAATCACCCTGCACCGAACTCTGTGGTCGTCGAGTCGGCACAGACGAAGGGCTCCGGCAGGCAACACACCACCCCGCCGGACAAAGAGGGCAGGAAGTTGGACGCCTACGCAAGGAGGTTTTATTCAGCTGCCTCCTTGCAGATCAGGCTGTCCAACACTCAGGCTTGCCTCGCGGCATACCTGAAAAAAGTGCTCGATCGCCTGCAACCGGCGATGGAGGCGGTACCGGAGGACATCTGCCAAGCCTCCTCCGTGATCTACAACGAGGCCATCTCCATTGCTCGCCACCAGATGGCCTCCTCCAGGCACGCAGTGGAGATTGCCTCCCGTGTCATGGCGGGATCCGTCGGCCTCCGCCGCCATGCTTGGCTGCGACCGGCCGACATCCAGGAGGACACCAGAAGGAGGATTGAAGATCTCCCCTTCGACGGTGAAGGCCTATTCAATTCGTCCACAGACGAAGCTTTGGACAATCTCGTCAAGGCGAGGCTGACCGCCAAAAAGATCGGGCTGCAGCCGGCCACGCAAGCCCGCAGGGCCTCCACCTTCCGCCCATCCTGGCGACGATCTTCCACCTCGTCGTTCCAGCGTTCGGCCCAGTCTGGACAGTCGAGACCGTCCTCCGGCTCATCGGCCAGACGCACGATTAGGCGGCGCCCGGCTTCGTCCAAGAAGTCCTCCTCCGAGACAAAGTCTCGGTTTTGATGTGCCTGGCAGGACCTACCAACACCCACTCTTCAGCCTACCATCAGCGCTCGGAGACCGACCGACACTGGCTCGACACCTAGCGGAGTGGCAGTATGTCACCACGGACTCTTGGGTGCTTTCCATCGTCCGTCTTGGCTACGCCATCGAGTTTCTCGATATTCCTCCTCGCGGCGTTTACTACTCCACGCCGTCGAGTCCGGCCCTCCTGGAAGAGATCCAATCCCTCCTCCAGAAAGGGGCGATCGAGCAGCTTCCGCAAGAGGCCAAGACCACCGGCTTCTTCTCCAGGTACTTCACGGTACCGAAAGCCGACGGTACCCTCCGGCCGATCCTAGACCTCAGAGGGGTGAACTACTACATCCGCCCCAAAAGGTTCAAGATGGTCACGATACCGTCGATCCTGCCCTTCCTACATCGAGGGGACTGGTTCGCCTCCATCGATCTCCGAGACGCATACTTCCATATCGCCATTCGCCCGCAGCACAGACGGTACCTCCGCTTCGCAGTCGACGACACCTGTTACCAGTACAAGGTGCTGCCGTTCGGACTCTCGACTGCCCCAAGGGTCTTCACCAAGTGCATGGCCCCGGTGGTATCCTACCTGCGGACGAAGGGCGCTTCTGTCTTCCCTTACCTCGACGATTGGCTGTTGGTGGCGTCCTGCAAACAGAGACTTTACCACGACGTCCACATGACGTTGTCACTCCTGACCCGCCTTGGTCTACGGGTGAATCCGAAGAAGTCCCACCTCGAGCCGGCGAGGATCTTGGACTTCATCGGGGCGACGCTCGACTCGACTTCCGCCAGGGCGTACCTGCCAGAGTCTCGAGCCCAAACCCTGATCCGGGCCGCCGCTCACGCTCGTACGGCCCCGACGTTATCTGCGAGAAGCGTCCAGCAGCTCTTGGGCTACATGGCTGCGACGACCGCTGTGACATATCTCGCCAGGCTGAGAGCAAGACCTCTTCAACACTGGTTCGTCCGCATATTCGACCCCCTGCGAGACGAACAGACACTCCGACTACAGCTGCCGGGAGACGTCCGCTCATCCCTCCGATGGTGGCAGTCGCGATGCAATCTCATGTCAGGGATGCCTTTCCAACAGCCGACACCGAAGGTGACGGTAACGACCGACGCCTCCCTGTATGGATGGGGTGCCCACTGCAGCGATCTCAGAGTCCGCGACAGATGGACCGACGACGAGACCGCTCTCCATATCAACGCGCTGGAGCTGCTCGCCGTCTGGAAAGCCCTACGGGCGTTCCGCCACGCCGTGGCGGGGCGCACGGTCCTGATTCTGACGGACAACACCACCGCCGTCTGCTACATCAACAGACAAGGTGGGACTCATTCCACGACCCTGCTCCACATCGCGCTCGACCTGTGGGACTGGTGCATTCGCCTGCACACGCATCCCGTGGCGGTTCACCTGGCCGGGCAGGAGAACACCACGGCAGACGCCCTCAGCAGGGACACCTCATCCCATCACGAATGGTCTCTCTCCCGGGGAGGCGTTCAGACTGATTCGGGACCGCTGGGGCGAACCATCGATCGACCTCTTCGCGACCAGGGAAAACGCGAAGTGTCGCCGATTCTGTTCCAGAGCGGGCCACGATCGCGCCTCCATCGGGGACGCTTTCCAGCTTCCGTGGACCGGGGAACTCCTCTACGCGTTCCCGCCGTTTCCGCTGCTCGGCCGGACGATATCGAAGATCCTCGCCGACCGAGCCGACGCGATCCTGGTAGCCCCGTATTGGCCGAGGCAACATTGGTTCGCACCCCTGCTACAAGCCGCACGGGACGACCTGCTCCGGCTGCCACCGACACCGGACCTGCTCTCCCACTCCGGCGGCCGAGTCCTCCATCCGGACCTGCCACGCCTGGCCCTCCATGCCTGGAGGATATCGCACTAACGACCCCGTCCTCGGTACCGTCCTCGTCGCGGCCAGGAAGGAATCCACCCGTCGCAACTATCAATACAAGTGGCGACGCTTCCTGACCTTCGCTAACGAGAGGAGTGAGCCGGTATCGCCCGCGGGGCTCTCGACCGTCCTGCATTTCCTCCTGCACCTCCGGCAACAGGGGCTGGCGTTTCCATCCCTGAAGGTGTATCTCTCCGCGATCGTGGCATACCAACCGCCACGGTCGGCTGCCTCGGCCTTCTTCAGGAACGATACCGTTAAGCGGTTCCTGAAAGGACTACATCATCTCTACCCGCCGGTATCGCCGCCGCTACCGCCGTGGTCCCTCTCATTGGTGCTCTCGCAGCTGACAAAGCCGCCCTTCGAGCCGATGGCGACCTCGGATGACAGGCTCCTGACCATGAAAACTGCCTTCCTGGTAGCGGTGACCTCAGCGAGGCGAGCGGGTGAGATCACAGCTCTTCGATCCGATGAGCCCTTCACGGTCTTCCACAGGGACAAGGTGGTCCTGAGACCTGACATCTCGTTCCTGCCTAAGGTGGTGTCCAGTTTCCATCTCAACCAGGACATCATCCTGCCTGCCTTCTTCCCGAACCCGACGACACCGTTGGAGCGGTCCCTCCACTCACTGGACGTGCGTCGGGCATTGACCTTCTACAAGGACAGGACTGCTTCCTTCCGACAGACGCCGCATCTCTTCGTTTGCTATGGGCGACGTCGGAAGGGCCTCAAAGTGTCCACCCAGCGCTTCTCCAAATGGGTGGTGAGGACTATTCAACTGGCGTATGAGCTCGCGAGGAAGCCTCCGCCAGTCCTGCTTCGAGCCCACTCCACCAGAGCTGTGGCTACTTCTGCGGCCCTCCTGCGAGGAGTTGACCTGCATGAACTCTGCTGTGTGGCGACCTGGTCCCAACCGTCGACCTTCGTGCGCCACTACAGGCTCGACTGCCGGTCGCGCAGAGATGCCCGGTTTGGACGTGAGGTGTTGGCTTCCGTGCTGTAGGACCTGACCCGCCGTCCGACCGGTAAGCTACACAGTCTCCTAGTGTATGAAGGCACAGAGACCACGAGAAGAAGAACAGGTTGCTTACCTGTAACTGTGGTTCTTCGAGTGGTCATCTGTGCCATCATACACACCCGCCCTTCCTCCCCTCTCTTTCAGGTCCCTGTAGGTTCTACGACGGACGACAGAACTGAGGAGAGACCGTTGCTCGGCGGGAGGAGCATGCGCAGTACCGGCGTGGGGGAGGGGTTCCCGCCAAGCGAACAAGCTCTAGAAGTTTCCGAACGCTACCGCGCAGGCGCTAAAGCTCCTAGTGTATGATGGCACAGATGACCACTCGAAGAACCACAGTTACAGGTAAGCAACCTGTTCATTTCTTTAACTGACAAAGAGATAGTGCAGAGCGTTCATTATTGAGGCCCTTTAGAAAGTCTCTAAAACTAGATAGGGGTGAGCAGAAAAGAAGCCCACCATAGGCCACTGCTTTTGAATGGAACACTGAACTCTTGCAGAAGGTTGGAGTCTTTCCAAACAACCCTTGCCTTGTCCTGAGTTTGTGCAGAAAGACACTTTAAGCAAAATCATGCATGTGCTCATGATGGCAAAATCCAGCTTTATCATGTCTTCGTCAGAGAGCCAGAGTGAGTTGTCGTGTTTTGCAGAGGGGAGAACACAGGTGGACCACAGGAATTTTGGTAAGCATCAAACCCAGGCCTTTGAGCGATGCTCAGAACCAACCACACATGCCTTTTCAGCTCCTGTGGATTGCTCTTGTGTTTATGAATTAAATCCTCTTATCTCTCTCTGCCTAGTGTGCAAGCACAGGGCATGCCTCTGCAAGAACTTCTCCTGCAGTTAAGCCCTGTCAAAATACATCAGAGGCCCATGTTGTCACACAGCTTTGGCTCCTATCAGCAAGGCTAAAACAGGTGTTTTGCTCACTCAAAGGGGGTAATGTGCAGATTTTTTTTTACGAAGGGTGATCAACAACACCTGAAAGCGTGATGATTCCTGTGCAATCCAGGGTGTGGGAAGCCTGAAGCTCTTGGTCTGACTTTAAAATCCTTTTGCAAGCGATCAGTTCAGACCTCGGGCAAGAGTGATTTGTCGCTTCACCTCCTAGGCGGCCTGCTGGCTTTGGCACCACAGTTGCCAGCTGATGAAACACTCAGCAGCCGAAGGCAGGCTCGGCTCCCAAATTATTTCTTCAGTAAGGGCAGAGATGGCCGCCCATGGCTCCAGCTGAACTGCACATCTCAGTATCCTCCGTAGGCTCTTCTGGCCAAGGCTGCTAGGATGTGGAGTCCACCTGTGGAGGATGGCATTCTCTCTCCCACACTAACCTGAAGGGAGCTGCCATCTTCAGAAGACGAATATACAGGAATCTTATTGCTTGGGACTTGTTCCATGCTTACATTAATGTCCTGTTGATGGAGTCTTAGGGGAGCGCACATGACCTGGAGATTCTGGGGAAACCCAAAACATCGGGTGAAGGCTTGCATATGCCACTCCCTTGGATGGTGTGAGCTGCAAACAGTGTGTCCTGAAAAAGGGCCTGGCTGGCCTCCGTCGGCACTGCAACATTTTTTTGCAGGCCTTATTTGAAGCATGTTCTCTGTAAGCCAGCTCCACTGTGGAAAGATTTCTAAAATACAAGATTTTTTAGATTTATTTTCAATACTAAAATTACATCAAAAACATACAGCCAATCTAACAACCTAGAATTAGATACCCATATTCCACGTATATACATACATACTATAACTTCCTCCCCAGGCATCCCATTATTTACATTTTCTTTTTATACAATACAAGGATCTCTTCAGTAATATGATCATCATGATGCCATTTTTTCATGGAAGGTGTTAATTTTTTACATTATACACAGTGTAGAGACCTTTAAGAATGTATTCCGGGTAAGGGATTAATGCAAGGAGATAGTGTTATTTGGGAAACCGGCTCCGATCTCTTTCTGCAGCTCTTGTTACTCGTTCTTCCTTTCCGACTCCCAACTCTTAAGCAGATTCCCACCCCCTCTCTTTCTTTTCTCTGGCCCCATTTACAAGCTCTATGTATTCTGTAAACTTTGGAAATTCCCCACATGAGCTTCGGATAACTTAAAACGCAATGCTCGCATTGTTTCCTTTTGCAGAAGGTCCCTCCACACAATGTGTTTCCTGAATGAGAGCCCAATGACTTTCATTTCTGGTATTTACGAAATAATGGGAAATGAGAGAAGACGCGCTTAAAATATTTTGACTTCCCGTCAGGTTGGGCTGTCATGAAGTCTGGGACAAGCTTGCTTAGAGATCCCAGGCAGCCCAAGAAAAGAGGCGAGTGCAGGTGGTGGGGGAGCTTTCAGTTCTTAAAAACCTTTGCCTTGTGGGATCTGCTCCACTTTTGAATCCATGCTCTGGGGGAACAGTTTTGTCCGTTTCGCAGAAATGACTTCAGAAACAAGGCGGGAAGAGTTCCGAGGGAAGCCCCTCTGGAGCGGCGATCTATGCTTTTTAATCCTAACCACGTGTGAATATGTCGTGGTGTTGCGAAAGGCACTCGCCACATGCTCAGAAGCACTTGTATTTAAGCAGAAAAGAAGGGCAAACAAGGATCCCCCAACTGTGCGCTTGTCCCTTTCAGTGTTTGGAAATACACTTTTTTGAAAGCAATTCCATTTTTTTATATAATTTAAAAGGGAAAAAAAGAACGTTATTCTTGGCATTGTGTTAGTACAACGAAAATGGAATACCAGTATCTTCACTACCAGAATATATTACGCCATGTTGCAGCAGTTTGCTCATTAATAAACAATTATACTAAAACAGGGATTCAATGGAATTGTCACGGTATAACTTGGTGTAGCACAATTTAGACTTCTTTTCTTCCCCTGTTAGGTATTAAATATGTATACTTACATTTTTTAATCAAATTTCTGCTATACTTGTGTCACGTTGCAGTCGTTCCTGACCTTAACCAAGCGATCTTAGGTCGACCTATATTATTTTTACTTGATAAGCCAGACTCTATATCATAATACATTCTAAATTTCCTGAAAATGTATAACCTTCTGCCTGGCTACAGCTTCTCAACCCTTATTCATCCCTACTGGCAAGTCTCTCCATTGCAGGAGCCCATTCTTTTTGAATTCTTCTTTTGGCTTTTCCTTTAATTCTGTGCATTAAAATGGCCATGTTTTTCATTTCTGGAAGATCATGAAGCCGTTCCTCCATTCATTTTTGTTAGAATTCATCCCAGCGTTACAATTGATTACAATTCATTTTTATTACAATGTTTGCATTGGTCGTTCCTCATTGCAACCTCGCTCGTTCCGCAAAAAGGTCACTGGTGCTCTCTTCCTCTTTGTTTTTTGTTCCTTTCTGTTGACAAAGAGAATGATATAAACTTGGGGGTGGGGAGGCCTGCCAAAAATGCCTCCGAAGATTCCTTGAAGAGCGGCTTTTCAAAACAGCTACAAACCATTTCTTGTTGCTACAGCAAAGAAACTTTGTTCCTACTTGCTTCCTTCTTTGTAAAATTTGTTGGAGCTTTCCAAACTTCTTGTGTTGATGACACACCTTTTGGACACGCATCATTTCGCGGCAGTGATTCAGTTTTACTAGCAAACCGGAGGTTAAACAGCGGGAAAGGCAGCCCCCAGCCCCAATCCTGGCTCGGTGCCGTTGCCCTCACCAAGGAAAGACCCCGGTGAGGGTGGCAGCAAGAGGAAAGGCAGCCCCCCCCCCGAACCTGGCTCGCTTCTGTTGTCCTCACCAAGGAAAGACCCCAGTGAGGGCAGTGGGAAGAGCAGCCCCCCTTCCCCTAGTGGGAGAGACTTGGGTGGAGAGGGTCTTTCTCAGCCCAGGGAGGCGACACACCTACACACTTTGGGTGACACACTAACGTGTTGTGACACACCATTTGGAAAGCCCTGTGTGACACTCTTACCCACCAGCAGCAGCAACACAACTAACATTGCTTGCAACTGCTTGCAACGTGCTATTTCTTGGTTCTCAGCTTCCCTCCACCAATCATCTCTTTTCAAGAAAGAGTCTGGAAGCCATGAAGAATGCCTTAGGTAGCTGGGGATGTTTAGTCTGCAGAAGACAAGGTTAAGAGGGGACATGAGAGCCAAGTTTAAATATTTGAAGAGATGTCATGTCAGAGAGGGAGCAAGTTTGTTCTCTACTGCTCCAGAGACTAGGACAAGGAGCAATGGATTCAAGCTGCAGGAAAGGAGATTCCACTTGGACCTCAGGAAGAACTTCCTGACGGTCAGAGCTGTCTGGCAGTGGAATTGGCTGCCTCAGAGTGTAGTCGAGTCTCCTTTTTTGGAGGTTTTTAAGCAGAGGCTGGATGGCCATCTGTTGGGAGTGCTTTGATGTGGGATCCTGCATGGCAGAAGGAGGTTGGACTGGATGGCCTCTGTGGTCTCTTCCAACTCTATGATTCTATGAGATAGGGAGAGGCAGGTGAAAGCCATCTTTGTGACCATATTACATCGAAATTGTATAATTTACTTCTAAGGTAGGAAACAGAGAGTGAGACTATTAAGAATTCTACAGTGAAATGGGCTCCAGATATTGGGCATACATTGACCCTTGTGGCAAAGGTCTTGGAAAAAGTTAAATTTTACAAGCTTAGAGTTATTTTAAAATGTTATACAGATGGCACCAAACTCCAGCAAAAATTGCAAAACTTTACAAAGCAGATAATGATGGTGCTGGAACTGTAAATTAGAAAAAGGATCCTTGTATCACTGCTGGTGGCATTGCAAAAAAAGCCCAACTATTTTGGAAAAATATCCGTTCGGAAATCACCGAGAGAATAAAAAAGAATTTTCCAATGAAGCCAGAATGTTATTTAATAGGGTTAGTGTGATAGAGGAGTACGTGGGGAAACAACAAAATGTTTTTATATATGATCACGAAAGCAAGAATCTTATATTAACCAGAAAAGAGAAGAGATTCCTGATATAGAGGAATGGATGACGGAGTTATATATGAAGTTATGGAATCGGAGAAATTAACAACGTTCCTAAAAGATAAAACTAATGATAATTTCATAAATCCATGGAAATGTTTAACGGACTATTTTGAGGAGAAATGGGGAATAACCTTGAGCTCAGTCTAATGGACTGAATGTAAAACTAAGTCACAATTTATTTAATCATTAGGTTATTTGTGTATGTGGTTATTTGAAAGAAAGAAGCCAAAGATTTAAAGGACTAATGGTTTGTTGGATCATATATATTTTTTTCCTTCCTTTTCTTTTCTTTTCTTTCTTTCTTTCTTTCTTTCTTTCTTTCTTTCTTTCTTTCTTTCTTTCTTTCCTTTTTCTCTGCTTATCTTTATTTAGTTCTGACTTTTGTTCATTTATGCACTGTAAGAACTATTGTAAAATATATATTTTAAAAGTTCTTAGTGTTTTAGAAAAGCCATCTTTGCTTTTCCTTACCGCCCCCAGAAAGCCTACTACCCTGTCGGACTGATCGTGCTCCATTCTCATTAATTTCTTTCATCGCTGTGTTTATTAATGCTTTCCTTTTCTATTCTGCGCAAGGCGCCTTGAAAAGATTTCTGTCCTGAAGCGTGACACAGAGATAATTGCAATAAATAAACCTTCAGAGCATGTGCTCTCCCATCACAGCGAATGGGGGAAAAACGTTTCCATCTGCAGACGTCTCTCAGCGAACAAAGCCCTGGGCAGGAAATCCCAAATCACGAAGGCTTTTTGTGTCTGCTGAGCCCCTGCTTTTTCTCATTCTGTGTATAGCTGGATTTTTGTTGTTGTTGTTGTTGTTTAAATTGTTCTTTTAGCAACAATAGCATCCGTTTTGGGACTGGAGAAACACAGAGGTTGCAGTAACGTTTCTGCAGTAAACAAAGCAATGAGGTGGGAAAGAGGGGAATTCTGCTCCAGCCAAATCCACTTTAGCCTCGTGCATGCTTTCCTGCAACAGGGGGGATAAACGCAGCTGCCTCCAAAATCCCCTACTACGCATGCATGAACACCAAAAAGAGGGGGAAAGGGGGAGAACAGGTAGGCCTGATTCAACATCTCCCCCCCAGCATGTTAGAAAGCATTGTAATTTCGAAGTTTGGCTATCAAAATGGAAATTATAAGAAAAGTCATATGAGTTGGAAGAGACCACAATGGCTATCAAGTCCAACCCCGTTCTGCCAGGCAGGAACACCCATCAAAGCACTGCCTGTGACAAATGGCCAGCCAGCCCCTGCTTAAAAACCTCCAAAGAAGGAGACTCCACCACACTCCATGGAGGCAGCAGATTCCACTGGCGGACAGCCCTGACCGTCAGGAAGTTCTTCCTGCGGTTTAAGTGGAATCTCTTTTCCTGCACTTTGAATCTATTGCTCCTTGTCCTGGTCTCTGGAGCAGCAGAAAACAAGCCCTCTCCCTTCTCAACATGACATCCCTTCAAATATTTAAACAGGGCTATCGTGTCCCCTCTTCACCTTCTCTTCTGCAAACAACATCCCCAGCTCTCTAAGCCGCTCTTCATAGGGCTTCATGGTTTCCAGACCCTTCACCATTTTGGTTGCTTTCCTCTGGACATGCTCCAGTTTGTCGATATCCTTCTTGAATTGTGGTACCCAGAACTGGACACAGAATTCCAAATGAGACCTAACCAGTGCAGAATAGAGTGGTACCACTACCTCCCTTGATCTAGACATCATACTCCTATTGATGCAACCAAGAATCGCATTGGCTTTCTTGGCTGCCACATTACACTGTTGTCTCATGTTCAGCTTGTGGTCCACCAAGACTCCTAGATCCCTTTCACACGTACCATTATCCAGCCACACGTTCCCCATCCTATATTTGTGGATTTCATTTCTTCTGCCTAGGTGTAGGACCTTACACTTCTCTCTCACATTTCTCCACTGTCTGAAAGTGAAACTTTTAAAAGAAGAAGTCAACACCGGAAGCTTCTTGGAAGAAGCCTTCGAGAGGTCTGTATAAGGTTCAAAAAGTATCTCCTCCCTCTCACATATAGATTTACCTGATTTCATTGTTTCATTTTACATGTGCATACTGTTAGTTTTAAAATAAAAACTTTAAACACATCAAACTGCTTTTTCATGGTGTAGGAATGTATATTATTGCCATGTTATTTCTATTTCTGGCACCGAATTTTTGGCCAAAGAAGTAATGCCCACGAGCACATCTATTTCCTTAATTGAGGTGCGCCTTAAGTTTAAAGATTTTTACAACTTCGTCAAAGAACCAGAAATTGATTTTGATGTGTTTAATAACTGTCCATTTGGTTTGCAATTGCTTTCTAATTGTTTAATAAAATTAGGAGATTTAACCCTTGGTAAAATATAGTGAAACGCATTAATACGTTAACAAATACTCTGTAATAATTGTAATTGTTCGAGTGTTAGCGATGGGGATAATTTTCTGGCGGAGTGATGGAGCGGGTTATTGAAATCATGACAGTATGGAGAAGCTATCACAGGTATTTCACCTCTTGCTACCTTTGCCATAAAAATGTTTCCTGCCAAGAAGAGGAAGATGGGAAAAGGAACAAGGTTATAAAGGAGATTTGGACACTTTTGGTGGAATTTAAGGGAAAGCCTGTGTCTTATTTTGTCTTTGGCTGTGATGGACAAACCCAGCCTTGAAAGGCACCGTACAGCAAAACGGGAAAACTTTGAGGCCCGATGTGGCTAGGCAAAAATGTGACAGCATGTAACAAATTTTCACCAAAAAAAAAAAAAGGGAAAAAAGGTAGTGTGGGAAAACACATCATGCGTACCAGTTATTCTATCAGTTCCTGTCTGAGATGGAAACCGCATTGTGACCGTGATGGGAAGGATCAAAACAGTCCTGGTAACCGGCATCCAAGCAAACCAGGCAATGGAAAACGTTTGCAAAATTAAGCGTGTCCTGCAGAAGAGTTTCAAGATGCATAAATGACATCAGATATATTTTCATGTAAAATTATAGGTTAAAGAATCCTTTTTTTTATCTGTGAAACTTAATAAAATTATTATTAAAAAAAAGATGCATAAATGACATGGCTGAGGAGAGGTCTGGGAGAAAATGTCGCTGAGTTTGCTTTCTCTTGCCACACTCTGGATATCACCCGTGCTTTCCTGGACAGCAGTATTTGTTTGTGGCGTCGCTGCTGATTTGGAAGCTCAAGAAGAAACGCCTGCTTGTTAAGCAGTTGTGACACCAGAAGATATTTTTCAGAAGGCTCAGCCTGTAATGCAAAACCAGTCCCTGCGTTTGGAGAAGCTGAGCAGCCTTGCAACCAGTGGAGCACCTACTGTGTTGGAACGCAGAAACGTTTGTGACGCTGACGAAAACCAAGTGGCCCATTTGGGTGCTGCCCGTGCCAAACCCATAGTCGGCTGCATGTATGCACAGTCCGTCGTAACGAAACAGTGATGTCTGTGAGCCACGTCAAAAAGAAGAGGCCACCAGCTTTAAAGCTTCCGCCCAGCACATAATTCAGAATATGAATAGAACAGAATCTTTATTACGGTCATAGACCAGCACAGGTAAAAAGGTCCAAAAAGGGATAAAAACACAGGTTAAAAACAGCATTGAAATTCTCCTTAAGGTTGCACAGCTCCCATATAATGAGGCAAGCTTGGAGCTAGTCTACTGCGGAGATCAGTGCCTGGCGAATTTTAACCGTTGCCGCACAGGTTGGTATCTGAAAGTAGCAAAGACTTCTAGAAGTCTTCAGTGCATCCTTCATATTTATGCAAGAGGGGAAATAAGGCTGAGTCGGGTGTCCATGTAGCACAAGCAGAATATGATGGCTTGCAGTAGTCTTGTGAAGGCTTAGCTGGAAATCTGGGCAGGAGATTTGTGATTTGTGCTTTGAAAGGAAAATTCAGATGTTAATGGCAACCGAAGGAAAACTGGTGCCTGAGCTTAGTAAGCAGAAGTGGATACAAGGCTTGGCTTTCGTGGTAGAAGCGCTTCCAAGCTGTTGAAAGTTAAGAGGGGACATGGCAGCCATGTTTAAATGTTTGGAAGGATGTCATTATGGAAGATGGAGCAAGCTCGTTTTCCGCTGCTCCAGAGACTAGGACGCAAAGCGATGGGTTCAAACTACAGGAAAAGAGATTTCACCTAAACATCAGGAAGAACTTCCTGATAGTGAGAGCCGTTTGACAGCGGAAGGTGCTGCCTTGGAGTGTGGTGCAGTCTCTTTCTTTGGAAGTTTTTTAAACAGAGGCTGGATGGCCATTTGCGGGGGGTGCTTTGAGTGTGTGTTCCTGCGTAACAGGGGGTTGGACTGGATGGCCCCCTGGGGTCTCTTCCAGCTCTATGATTCTATGATTCATGTGGATTGGGTTCTTCTCATGTGCACTGGGCACCTATGAGGCACAGTGTGCACTTTTCATGAGCACTAAGCAGTTCTGATGCATGTCAGGCACTCCTCTTGCCCTCCAGCACTTTCTAGCCCGTGTCTGGATGCACACTGGGAGCCCCCCAATGTGCCTCAATATCCACTGTGCACCAGGACAGTGGAACATCAGTCACTCTACCGGTTACCTCTGAGCAATGGCCATCCATGCGTTATAGTGTCATATCAACCTCTAGGTGAATATGAATGTTGCAAAATTAATTCTATTTTCTGGATGTTCAGGTCTACTTATGAAGACACCAGTCTGCTGCTGAATCCCAGCCCCTGTTTTCTCCTTTTTGTGAGTGGAAGCTTCTCTGTTAGCTACAGTCCTGACATTTGGACTGAAGTGTTGCCCAAGAATGCCAGGTCCCAGTGCTGGCTTTGCTAGCAATAAATCCTACGCTTAGGCAGAAAAAATGGAATGCACAAATATAGGATGGGGGGACACATGGCTGGATAGCAGTACGTGTGAAAGGGATCTAGGAGTCTTGGTAGATCACAAGCTGAACATGAGTCAGCAGTGTGATGCGGCAGCCAGGAAAGCCAATATGATTCTTGGTTGCATCAATAGGAGTATGGTGTCCAGATCAAGGGAGGTAATGGTAATACTCTATTCTGCTTTGGTTAGACCTCAACTGGAATCCTGTATCCAGTTCTGAGCACCTCATTTCAAGAAGGATGCTGACAAGCTGGAGCGTGTCCAGAGGAGGGCGACCAAAACGGTGGAGGGTCTGGAAGCCATGAGGCCCTCTGATGAACGGCTTAGGGAGCTGGGGATGTTCAGTCTGCAGAAGAGAAGGTGAAGAGGGGACATGATGACCATGTTTAAATATTTGAAGTGATGCCATGTTGAGGAGGGAGCGGGCTTGTTTTCTCCTGCTCCAGAGACCAGGACAAGGAGCAATGGATTCAAGCTGCAGGAAAGGAGACTCCACCTGAACCTCAAGAAGAGCTTCCTGATGGTCAGGGCTGTCCATGGAGTGTGGTGGAGTCTCCTTCTTTGGAGGTTTTTAAACAAGGGCTGGATGACCATCTGTTGGGAGTGCTTTGAGATGGGTTCCTGCATAGCAGGGGGTTGGACTGGATGACCCCTGGGGTCTTTTCCAACTCTATGATTCTATGATTCTAGGAAATGATCTGAGATAAAAGTGTCATTCTTCCAGAATTCCTCCTGCCTAACCTCTACCCCAGCTATTTCTGAGTAAACATGTTGCATGACCACCAAACTCTTGATCAACGCTGCTTTCTCATTTGTTCTGCAATTTCTTTCCTGTGGCCCTTCTAGTGAAAGTCAAGCAGCTGTGTTTATAGCACGTAGATGCATTATCACTTCTTGCTTGCATATTTGGCAACCTTGCTCAGACTTCTGTCATATTGAGTCAGAGGGGAAGCAGGACAACAAGAACGCTTAGGTCTATCTGAGACAGTTTTAAGAACCAAAACACCACCACCAAAAAATCTAGCTGCACCTTAAAGATGAATTAGTTTTATACCATGCAAGCTTTTGTGGACTGCAATCTACTGGCTGGATTATGCCAAATAAGCTTTGTTAGTAAAGGATGAGAGATGGAGGGAAAGTGAGTAGAGGGCAGGGGGTGGAAGATCCCCAGCATCTTTCTTTAAACCATGGGAGATGGAGGGACGGCTACCGGGGGGAGAACGTGGAGCTTCCAGCCAGCGGGCTGCAGCTGCTTTCTAAATCACATTGAATTGGGTGGCTGCAAAATGCTGGAATCCGGCCCGCGGGTGTGAAATGCAGTTCCTGGAATGGAGGTTCGGAGGAGAGGGGGGACAAGGACCTTCAAACTTGCAAAGAATCAAATTCACGACAGAGAAAGCCATGAATCTTGAGGGACAACTGTAAGAGCAGTCAACGAATTCAAAGGGGTTGGTTTGAATTCATTGGCTGAGAGAACCAGACCCGACTGGGGTTGCCCATATGTGCAATCTTCACTCCAGTCAGGTGTTGGGGTGTCAAGTACCCTTCACTTCCAATTCTAAGCCAAGCCTGTGTAGGTTGTCCATGGAGCATGGTGGTGGAGGTGCACTGGGTGGCAGAGCGAGCTGCAGTCCTTGCATTGTATTCCTACTTCGAGTCCCTGTGTGTCTGTGTGTTTGCATGATGTGCTGGCTAACTTGCCCTCGCACAAAACACTAAGAGCTTCAACAGAAATGTTTATTTGGAGTCAGGAAAAAACTTCCCAAAAGTTGCTGAGACTAGCAAACGTTAGATGGTTGCAGGTTTTATATCTGGACATTCAAATTCAGGCATGCGTGGTAACAACTGGTGGAATCTGCTGCCTCCGTGGAGTGTGGTGGGGTCTCCTCCTTCTTTGGAGGTTTTTGAACAGAGGCTGGATGGCCATCTGTTGGGAAAGCTTTGATGGGTGTTCCTGCAGAGCAGGGGGTTGGACTGGATGGCCCTTGGGGGTCTCTTCCCACTCTTATGATTCTAAGTTGTAAACATCACATCACCCCACCAAAACCAGAGTTTCCAAAGCATTCCTGATCTTTACATATCTTTCATCCTCAGAATTAAAAACAGTTCCTGTCCTCTTATCTTAGCCTTGTCTGTTCCCATAACACTTCCCTGCTAGCTTTACATTCTGCCCTTCTGATCTTCCCCCCTTTCCAGCTGGATGTTCAGGACATCAAACATTGCAAGATCACCCCTTTGGGTGCCTTGGTGCCTTTTGGACCCACAATCACATAGGTAGTTGCAAACAGCAACTAGCAATGGATACGCTGCAGTGCTGGCAATCTCTACTCCCTTCTCATCTATCTAATACATAAAAGTCAAAGTTGGTTTGTCTGTGTCAGGCAAAGGCCTCATATGATTGGCTGCCTAAGAAGATTCTATGGACTCCTGGAGTTTGCAATTTAGGGAAGGACGTTTAGAATTCCCCGCCAGAGAGCTCTTGGGCCTCAGTCAACTGTGTCTGCTTTGAATAGGCTGGTTGCTATGGAGACGAGGCCCAGCAGCAAGGAGGAGGGCAATGTATTCCCTCAGGAACCCAACCTCTGTATGTTAATAACTCTGGATACAGATTGGATTGGGGAATATGGGGAAAAGGTACAGGTACTGGACAAGACAGTTTGGGGAATTAGAGACACAGGATCTCAAATCTTTCTAACAAGTATTTCCTACAAGAAAATAAAATCCTGGGCAACATCAGGTAAATACGCTCGTTACTTATATTAAAACAGATACTGTTTCTCCACTGATATGACAGGAGCCATGCCTCCTGACTGTGTGTGTATGTGGGGGCGTGGGGAGAGAGAGAGAGAGAATATTGGTAAACAAGTGCCAGCTTTATGACCAGACAACTGGAAAGACCCTTTCATTCCTAATTTTCCAGAATGTGTTTTAAGGGTCCAATGGCAAATCTAATTTGTTGTTGATGACGGGGACTTCCAGGACCAGAACGTCTTGCGGCCCCAGTTCTCACTGAGAGAGGGCACGAAAAGAGCAAGGGACATTCCAAGGAGAGGGCAGGGAACGGACTTTGTCCAGCATGTTACATGGGTGAAAGAGAAGTGGCCATATAGTCCACATTAATGCTCTCATCCTGCTTCTCTGGCTGAGAATCCTCAACGCCCCTCCCCAAACTGCAAATCCTAGAATTCCAAAGGGTGTTGAAAGTGGAATAATAGCACTATAACAGTGTAGTGCAGAAAGGCCCTCGCGCTCTAGCTTTTCCCTGCCTCGGCTTTGCTTCATGACAGGGGTGGGGAACGGGGCCTCATCGCAATGACAGCGAGTCATGCAACTTACCGGAATGCAGCACTTGGGAAGTTACTTCACCACTTAATATTCTCTCTTTACTCATCTCGTTGCCTTTAAAAGTGGCTCATTGCCTTTGTGCGGAAAATTAGCTCAGCGCATCAGTTATGCCTTTGGTTATGTTTTGCTGCTGTTTAGAGAGAGAGAAAAAATGAGGACTGCAAGAGCATCCCCTCCAACTGTCCTGATTTCACAAGGACGGTGTTACCCTGCTTGCTGGGGATTCCCAACGCCTGTCAAAATAGTCTGCTGTGGGGAAAATTAGCTCTGAGCACCGCTTTAGCCATGCAAAGAGGGCAGGGCAATTAAGGATCTTTAACCCAATGTTTACAGGGTCAGGCTGAGTCAGAAATCACCCCCAAAGGTCCAATGAATGACTTTATTCAATAACAATAGTTTGCACTCGTGCACACACACAAACACACATCCAAAGGGCTGCTAGAAATAAAGAGGGAAAAAAGGATAGGAAGCATACTGCACCCTCTCCTGAAGTTTTCTGGTTAGAAAAGCAGTCAGTTGCATCGCCTTTCCTCTCCTGCCTCACTAGCCCAAAAACAGGGACTATTTGTAGGAAAAATTTACTTTGAAGGCAAATCCTTTCCCGGGGAACACAAACAGAATGAGAAACACCTCCGCACCTAGCATTTCTCGGAAGATAAGTGTCATCTAAATAACAGGATCTTCCTCCGCTTTTAGGCTGTGGTGTGAGTTTCTGGAGACGGAGTTGATAAGGTTTTATTGCTTCCAGTGCCCAATTTTCCGGGAACACTTTGGCTCCCTTCAATTGGACTCCTTGAAGGTTAAAGACCTTTTGTCCACCATGGGTTATCACAGCATGAGGTCTCCTGTTGCTACATGACTGGGGTTTTTTACTGGCCTGATCTATTGTTGGTTTTTTCCCCGATCCTACAACCGTTTATTGCCTACATGCACATCCAAGTGACCTCTCTAGTGGGTTAGATTAATTTTATATCAAAGTTGTAGACCCTGGGACAGGGTTTGCCAAGGGGCCAACAACAGCCCAAATGAATCCACCTTTTCATCTGTAACTTTGCTGACCCTGATGCATGTTGCTTTTCTTCCTGTAAACATTCTCACGTAAAAATGGTATAGGAAGGGAAGGCTGAAAGAATAAATCATCCTTCCTTACTTGGATGGATACTTTGGCCAAAGAAAGTTGGTTGGTTGGTTGGATTGTTTGCTTCTTTCTTTCTTTCTTTCTTTCTTTCTTTCTTTCTTTCTTTCTTTCTTTCCTTCCTTCCTTCCTTCCTTCCTTCCTTCCTTCCTTCCTTCCTTCCTTCCTCCCTCCCTCCCTCCCTCCCTCCTCCTTCCTTCCTTCCTTCCTTCCTTCCTTCCTTCCTTCCTTCCTTCCCTTCCCTCCCTCCCTCCCTCCCTCCCTCCCTCCCTCCCTCCCTCCTTCCTTCCTTCCTTCCTTCCTTCCTTCCTTCCTTCCTTCCTTCCTTCCTCCTTCCTTCCTTCCTTCCTTGCCTTTGGAGGGTTCAAGTCAGCTCCGCATCCACCTGGGGATACAGTGAGGGGTGGTTTATTTATCCACCCTCACAGTGCCATCATTCAATACCATGCCATCCTAAAGACCAGTGTGGGTATCAACTGCTGCCGTGTCAAAATGACTGTAAGGAATAGGACCTGCAGTAGCCACAAATACATTTAAACTAAAGGAAGTTACATACGAGAAAGAGCGAAAGGACGAAGGGGTCAGCCAGTTCAGGGCAGGTCCAGAACTGAGTCAGATCTTAGAGGTCACCTCCTCCATCCAGTCTTCTTGTGTCTCTTTCCTGTTGCTTGTACTCTTTTCCCCTGGAGGCAAGTAGAGTTTCTCCCCTTATTTAGACAAGACAAACCATCCCGGAGCCGTGTGATCCTCCTCCTCCTCTTGAGATCACTTTTGCTGCAAGAAAGAATAAGGCAAAGCGGCTGATTTGCTGAACCGCAAGAATGCTGAAAGATGTAAACCCTCATCGGGGAGAGCGGGAAGGGCATAAATACAGAAGTAATTGAATTCAGCATGTTGGCAAGCTCTCATATTGGGTCCTGCTAATAAATAAACCCCATCTGGAGAGGCAAAAAGTAATCAGGTCACCACTAGCTAAAATTAACAGCATATTCTCACTTCCAGCCTATATGGGACTTTGGTCTTTTTTTCTACTGCACACTTATAGCACTCTGATACTTTTTTAACTGTCATGGATGTCTCCTACATGGTATTGGGATTTGTAGTTTGCTGATGCTGGGTTTTCTGGAGCCGAGAGTGTGTGACATGCCCAAGGTCACCCAGTAGGTTTCCATGAGTGGGCAGGGACTCCAAGATCCTAGTCCAATGCTGGAACCATTACACCATGCTAAGTACTTTAGGAAACTATAAATTCCAGGGATTCTGTAAGATGCAGTCATGGGGGTTGTAGTGGGACAAAATGAGGCAAGCTTGTCTGTTATTAAATATAGAGTAAAATTGAATGCTCTATGCACCAATGTTAACGATATGGAAATGAAGGGAAATAATTTTACTCTGCTATTAACAACTATATTACTATATATACACTATATATTATAGTGTGATGAAAAGACGGGGTCTTTTTTCCATATGTGGTGTTAGATGTTAGATAGCAAAAAAAATTTGGAAGGTGGTACATGACGAAATCCAAAGAATTTGTAAGCTGAATTTTGAAATGAAACCAGAGCTTTATCTGTGAAATATGCTAGGGCAACAAAGGGAAATGAGAAGTCATCAGAAGATGTTATTATATTTAATAACTGCGGCAAGGTTGACATATGCTGGAAAGAAAAGAAATATATTGGTATAGAAGAATGGCAGTTAAAAGTACTGGATATGATAGAGATGGAAAAGTTAGGATTTTCTTTGAGGAATAAATCTATCCAGAACTTGGAGAAAGAATGGAAAGGAGTATCGGATCGGGTAAGGATATAAATGTATAAGAAATCAAAGAAGAAATAATGTAATTGTTCTTCTCTCTGTGAGATGGAAATTATGTTTGTATGGAATGGAAATAAGCCATTTCAACTGGAAGATTTAAGCATGGAAGGGTGAGGAGGGGGTTTATTTTCGAGATAAACTTTCAATAAAACTTATATAAAAGCAACAACAACTATATTGCACAACTGCTAACAATGATGAACCTTAAGGGCATTGAATAAACAATGCAAAGATGGATAGTAATGCAGTCAAGAACAAAAATGATGGTGCAAAGGGCATCCAGAGATACTGTGAACAAAATTGTGGAGAGGTCCTGAGAATCCAATATATTGTAGAAAAGGCTTATAGGAAATGGATCAAATACTCCAACCCACGCACAATATTCCATAAACTTCCAGTGCAAAATTATTTCCATTCATTTCAATATTGTTAATCTTGGTTGTATAGCATTCAGTTTTATTTTATATTTGCTAACACACGGGCTTGCCAAATGAGGTTTGCTCTTCGGACACGTTGCTGATTTTTTGGAGGGCCTTTTGGTTCAAGTGGGACCACGGTGCTCTATTTGGGTGACGTGAAAAATCGCCCAGGCTGCTGCCTAGGAAAACGGAATTGTCTTCTCTGCCCCAGACAGGTGCCGAAAACAGAAAGCACCATCTGACGAGAAAAGAAAAGCGGTGGAAGGAAGAGAGTGGTTGAATTACATAACAGGACAACAAGGTGGGGAAACCGGACTTCCCTTTTTGCCGAAGATAAAAGCTGTGGCCATTTGGCACACAGAAAGAAAGAGAGCGCAAGAGGTTGCTGTCAGTGGCCACCTTGAAGAGTAGCCAAAAAAAAGCATCTGAAAGGATCCAGCAACCATCATGGGGGACTCGGGTCACTATATAAGACACATTGAGCTTCTTGGCTTTGAAAAGAGGTTTTTCCCAAGCCAACACTACGTAAGTACCTGGAACTTGATGCCATGATGTGAGGTTCCTTCTTTAGAGGTTTTTAAGCAGAGGCTGGATGGCCATCTTTTGGGAATGCTTTGATGGGTGTTGCTGCATAGCCGGGGGTTGGACTGGATGACCCCTGGGGTCTCTTCCAACGCTATGATTCTATGATTCAAGGATTCTGTGTTGGATGGATGCCCACACACTTGATTAATCCCAACACAGAGCTTAAGAGTGTTGGTTTTGTTGCCCTGCAACACCCAGAATCCCCATGCCATCCAGGGGCGGATCCAGGGAAGTCATTCCTCCCCCCTCCTGTCTTCTCGAGGGGTGTCAGGCAATGGGCTAGAGCGGTGGGACAGATATATGTGGGATCAAGATGCTCATGCTTGTGTGAAGGCATGTGGGAGGCAGCCCTTCTCCAAAGGAGAGGGCTGGTTTTGCAGGCAGAGGATTTCAGATTGGAGAACCAGAATCTCCCCCTGTGAGGATCTGGGGCAGCACTGTTTAAATATTTGAAGGGATGCCATGTAGAGGAGGGAGAGGGCTTGTTTTCTGCTGCTCCAGAGAACAGGACAAGGAGCAATGGATTCAAACTGCAGAAAAGGAGATTCCACCTGAATCTCAGGAAGAACTTCCTGATGGTCAGGGCTGTCTGGCAGGGGAATCTGCTGCCTCCATGGAGTGTGGTGGAGTCCTCTCCTTCCTTGGAGGTTTTTAAGCAGAGGCTAGATGGCCATCTGTCGGGAGTGCTCTGAGGGTGTTCCTGCATGGCAGGGGGTTGGACTGGATGGCCCCTGGGGTCTCT
Source organism: Ctenosaura bakeri (assembly GCA_948474755.1). NCBI lineage: Eukaryota > Metazoa > Chordata > Lepidosauria > Squamata > Iguanidae > Ctenosaura > Ctenosaura bakeri. The sequence continues at coordinate 250,545 of CAOLHI010002285.1, forward strand.
TCCAACTCTACACTTCTATGATTCTATGAAAAAAGCCTCAGTGTGACACCAGTGCCACATTTCCGCTGCTTTCCGCGGTTCAGCCTCCACTGTCTCTCAAAGTATGTGGGTGGGCGGAAGAGCAGAGACCGGCTGCAGGTGCCAGATATGTACCTATCTTTGGGAGAATAAGCAAATATTTCTCTTGTCTTCTGCTGCTGCTTGAACAGTTTTCTTGTACTTCTGTCTCATGACGGGGAGAGGCAATTTTTGTCTTCTCATGTGCTACGGACAGATACTTTATTTATGTCTGTCATTCTTCACCGACTGCCAGCCCTGGTCCACGGGCCAGGAATAAAACATTTCTTTACTTTTTGTTTTTGCAGTGGTTAGTCTGTTCCAGAATAAAAAGAAGGAAGGGGAAGGAAGAAAGGGAGAGAAGATTTGTGGCATTTTTAAAATGAATGGTTTTGCAGCATGAATTAGATTCCATGAAAGCTCACACTAAAATAAATTAGTTAGTCTGAAAGGTGCAACCCTTTTTTTTTCTTATCCCACTTTTTTATTATTCTTAAATATTCTTAAATTCCATGACTTTAAACTGCTTTTATGTTAATCGTTAGCTGAGTTTTTCCGAGGAATGGCAGGGTATGACTCAAATTACCAATAACAGTGTTTTTAAACACTCATTAATTACCTCTTAACCTTAGAAACAGAGAATTGAAAGGAACTCTAAAAAGCCACGTGTTCCAACTCCTGCTTACACTCAAGAAACTTGGTGCTAAAGTCTCCAGACAAACCACTGCTTAAAAAACTCTAATGAAGGACGTCTTGGGTTACCCGAAATAAAGGGACTTATCCTGTACCAGTTATGATTGCATCATAAGTAGGAAATGACTGTGGGGCTGCAGTCCTAAGCGTGCTTACTTGAAAAGGTTAACCGAAAAGGGCTGACACCATAGGGGATCTGTTTGGGAAGCAGTGGGGGAAAGTTATATTTTGTACTACAACTCTTCAAACAGCATAGCCAGTGTCTGGGGATTCTGTGAGTTACCATATTTCCAAACTCTGGTTTCAGGGCTTAGGTTAATGCAGGATTTCTCTTTTGGAACTTCAATGTGGGATGGAAACTTTTGCTAGAATTTTTTAAACAAAGGGGTCAGGGATGCTTTGGTTGTGGAGCTAGCTATGTTTAGCCTGATAAAAAGAAGGTTAAGAGGGGACATGATAGCCGTGTTTAAATAGTTGAAGGGAGGTTATCTTGGAGATGGAGCAAGCTTGTTTTCTGCTGCTCCAGAGACTAGGACAGGGTGCAATGGATTCAAACGACAAGAAAAGAGATTTCACCTAAACATCAGGAAGAACTTCCTGGTGGTAAGAGTTGTTCGACAGTGGAATCTGCTGCCTGGGAGTGTGGTGGAGTCTCCTTCTTCAGAGGTTTTAAAAGAGAGGCGGGATGGCCGTTTGCTGGGCATGCTATAACTGGTGGTGGCTTAGCACTGGGTGCGGTCCTCCAAGGTCTCCTGGTGCGCTAATGAGAGCCACCCCAGTCTCTCCCAGTTGCCCAGGTTAAAAGGATTAGGTAATAGGGTAGGTGGCCAGGTCAGGATCGTTCCAGGACCTGAGATTTCCAGGACAAAGCCTGAGTCATAGGGAGCCCCCCTGGTTATGTAATGGGGGGTAGGATGCGGTGATGCTGTTAAGCATGATGCATTGGGCAACGACAGCAGCTGCGCACAGCATGTCCTTCGGACATATACATGGAGCACCATTTCCTAGTTGGAAATTCAGTGTGGGCTTCACAGCCAGCTAGAAGACTTCTTGCCTGGCTGGAGGTTTGTGTGCAGACTTCTTTCTTGCCCTGAGCTGAAGCCATCGAAACTGGAGAACCTGCACCTTTCTTTGCTGCTCAGGGCTGACGTCTCAAAACCGGAGACTCGGTGCAGAAACCCTGAGGTCTGGCAACCCAACGGCTGAAGGGAAAGGGCGTTCTCTGAGTAGACAATAGGAGGCAAATCATCCATTCCCTCTAAGTGGAATGTTGCCCCTGCCTTGAAAATTATTTTCCTGCACTGCAGTGCTGTCCTTAGGAAAAGACTCGGGGGCAGATCTCGGTGGTCCCACTCGGCACAATGAACAGAAAAGAATAAAGGGGTCTAGAATGGGTGGACCACATTTTGGAGGGAGTGAAGAAATGTATGGTCTCCTAATATCAGCCTAGGGATGTCTGTCCCTCGAATAATATTGATTGCTTTACTATCTACTCTGGCCGTGGTCCATGCTGGCTGAGGCGGATGGGAGTTGGCTTCCACCAACATCTGGAGGGCCACAGATGCCTCGCCTTTGATACAAAGGCCATTCCCACTCTACACTGTTGTAGTGCTATTGTTCCACTTTCAACCTCCTATGGAACCCTGGGGTTTGCAGTTAAGGGAGAGGTATTTAGGATTCTCAGCCAGAGAGCTCTTGGGCCTCAGGAAACTACAAACCCCAGAATGCCACAGGAGTTTGGAAGTGGAATAATAGCACTAGGACTGTGTAGTGCGGAAACGGCCAAAGACCGGGGTTGAAAATGATCTGGTTCCAGTCTGTGGTTTCCAGCGTGGGTGTTGCATCCGGCTGAAGGAAGCCATTTCCCGCAGCTGCCGCTTTTGAATGTTAACTTGTCCTTCTTGCCAGGTTTACATGTTTCTGGTGAAATGGCACGACCTTACAGAAAAAATCGTGTACCGGAAGTTCACAGAGATCTACGAGTTCCACGTAAGTGCAGATTTGCGCCAACTTTGGAGGATTAGGTTGTGATCATGAGCGGTAAGCAAAGCAACAAGAACAATCTTTTTAAAGAAAGGAGGAGGAGAGAACATCTTGTTCTGATCCGTCTCAGAATTAAACAGAAACCCACTCCAGATTGGGAATAAAACGTTGCAGATGGTGCTAAGAATTTCCAGAAAACCGTCCAGGACAACAGAAATAGGGCAACAGCCTAGCAACCAACCCTTATGCAAGTTTAATTAAAAGTAACACCCAATATCTTTAACAAGGCGTACTCCTTCCAGAGTAAGGGGACAGGATCACAATCTTAACCTAACATTCTTCCAGATTCTTCTAAAGAGGTGTGAGTTCTTGCAATTTGGCTCCTTGGGCTTGTGATTTTTTTTTTTCCTTCTGTGAAAGTTCAAGAAGTTTTTCTTATAGTGCAAAAACACCATTTTACACATGCGCTAGAGCACTGTAATTATACAAAACAATCTTTTGAAAGAAAGGAGGAGGAGAGAACATCTTGTTCTGATCCGTCTCAGAATTAAACAGAAACCCACTCCAGATTGGGAATAAAACGTTGCAGATGGTGCTAGGAATTTCCAGCAAGCCATCCGGGAGGACAGAAATATTGTTTGGATATTTTTTTAAAAAAACATAAGAATTACAGCGACAAATAACAGAATTCCCTGATACTTTTGCCCCAGTCTGGAGGAGACCTTAATTAAGTCTGGTACCTCTTTAGCAAAAAAGGTAACATTTTAACACATGTAGACAAAAGCTGTTTCTGCACTAGACTGTTATAGTGCTATTATTCCACTTTCAGCATCCTATGGAATCCTGGGGTTTGCAGTTTAGGGAGGGGCCTCAAAGGCTTCTGGATCACACGAGAAGGATCCTCAAAGGACCCTCTCTAAACTGTGAACCTCAGGACTCCATAGGATGTTGAAAGTGGAATAATAGCGGTATAACAGTCTAGTGCGGAAATGGCCAAAGAAGTCAAAACTATTAAACAAGCATTTATTTGGCCCCAAAGCCTCTCAGAGCAGCTTTACAAAACAGGCGATATCGTCTTTCCTCATCTCACGGAAAACAATTAAGAAAATCCAATCTTATGTTTCATAAATAATGCATGATTACATCAAAATCCTACTAGACTTATTTCAGTCGATTCTGAATTCTGTTCTGCAGACGAGCTTACCTAATTATAGTTTTATTGTCTATGTTTTAACCAAACCAAACTCTAAATTTTTCTCACCTACGATTACTATGTAACATACTGTATGATGTATTTTGCCATGCTGTTTTTACATATGTATTTTATTTTAACATTTTGCATTGTACTGCATTGTGTTGCATTTTAATATTCTGTATGGAAATGGCCTTTGGTCTACGCATTAATAAATTGATTGATTGATTGATTGATTGATTGACTATTTCAGTCAAATCATCCTATTTAAGTTTGAGAAAGGGAGAGACTGGTTTCTGTTCTTCCAACGACTTTAACCTAATTTTAAAGAACGTGGTTGCTTTCCGCTCTCTCTTTAGAAAGCTTTGAAGGAAATGTTTCCGATTGAATCCGGGGACATTAATGTTGAGAACCGGATCATCCCTCATTTGCCAGGTAAGTGGATCCATTGCAAATCCCTGGTTCTTGGTTGTGGGGTTACTCTAGGTTCTGAAAGTAGAAAGCCCCATAATGATGTGGGTCTTCGGGGCAAAGACCAAGTGGACAGGATCTATTCCTTCCCTTTCCCCAAACAATCCCAAAGCGATTTTTCTTTTTCCCACCATTCCTAGACTTGCCTAATGGCCTTGTTTGGGGGGGATTTTAGGAGGTATAGTTCAAAAAGCAACTTCTTTTAGGTTCCGTGAAAACCAACCTCATTCGTTGCATTAAACAAAACTGTATAGTAAACTGGCCTGATGATGCATGTGAAGATTAATATCCCTAAAGCTTTTTACATGTATAATTTCAGTAATAAAACATATTCTGTAAATGTAAATATTTAGATTTATGCTATTGGGTAACAAATAATTCAGCGAGGGAGAAAAACCCAAATCTTAAGCTGTTGATCTGGTTGCATGCTTGGGACTGTATGTGAAAGAAAACTAGAGATATCGCAGAAAGCCTGGTAGCCCAAGGGTTCCCTTGTGGTGTCGAAGAGCTCGGTATAAGGACTTAGTCACTGGGGTGGCTACTGGTCATGTTAAGCCATGGCTACAGTTGCTCAGAGTATGCCATCGAAATTTTTTTACAAAGTCGAACTCTAATGAATGAGAAAAACTTGCACACTTTGCAAGGTCGGTGTCTGTCCTGTGCACCAGCTCTCCATTGCCAGGCAATGGAGTGCAGAGATAGCTTACCAGTTCAGCAGAGCTTGCTTTGTTCAGTGTGGAGCAGAAGCAGAGTCAAGAGTCAGTCCAAGAGTTCAGGAATCCAACAGCAAAGTCTGAGGACCAGGGAATCTAGGCCAGTGGTTCTCAACCTTCCTAATGCCACGACCCTTTAATACAGTTCCTCATGTTATGGTGACCCCCAACCATAAAATTATTTATTTATTATTTACAATGCATCCCCCCTGCAAAGGCCGCCTCGCTGGCCAGGAACGCGGGGGGGGCAGGCAGGGAAGGAAAGAGGAGCCGCGCGTCTCCCCCGGGAAAAAACTCCGAGAACCCCCTCTGGGCTCTGCTTCTGCTTCGCTCTCGTTTCCACTGGGGGGCAGTGTAGGAAAAGTTTCCAGAGTGTCGACCCTGGCCGGGGGGGGAGGAATCCCAGCGCCTTTGTCTTTTGAGCCGCCTTGCGGCCCCCCGACCCTTCTACAGCACCCCCCTCCATGGCGAGTGGGGCAGGGGCCGTGGTGAGGAGGGGGCCTGCCCCCCATGCTGCCGCCCCCCCACGCTGGCCCATCAGATGGGAGGTTCTCCCGGTAGCGGAGAAGGGGAGCGATTTCAGTCTCTTCTGAACAGGGGGCAGGAGGACGCGAGTGTGTGGCTTGCACTTGCGCACCACCACTGAGGAGGGAATGGAGCCTATCGGAAATACACATTTTCCGATGGTCTTAGACGACCCCGTGAAAGGGTCGTTCGACCCCCAAAGGGGTCGCGACCCACAGGTTGAGAACCGCTGATCTAGGCAGATAGTGAGCAGGGAGTCTGTAACACACAAAGGCAAGGGCCAGCAGACATACATGTTGTTTCTGGCATTGAGCCACCACCCTCTGCCTTCCTTAAAAAGGCTGGAGCCAGCTGGCTTTCATCCCAGCCTGTTTAGCTCCTGGTTCACTTGTGTCTGCTCATCCTCCTTTGAGGCTGCTGTTCACCTGGAGAAGCTGACTCTTGGCCCATAACAATGTCATAAAGCAATGCTCTCACCCTCAGATTCCTCCCTCTTTAGCATTATTTAAAAATTTTAATTTGCTTTTATCACTTCAGGACTCAAACTTGTCCGGAAGTTTCACCTCCCCTAGCAAGCCTTTCTTCTGCTGTGTCCCAGTCTTTGGTTCTTAATCATGGAGGAGTTCAGACATTATTTGCATGCCCAAAGAAACTCTCTCACAGCCTCCTATTATGTTACTTGAGATGATTCAAAGTCCTTTACAAACTGAGTTTTGCATACCCGCAGGGGCCCTCATTTACGCTGAGCTCTGGGAAATCAGCGATCCATGTCTTAGGTTACTGGCACTCCTTTGTTTACTGTTATGTGTTACTACAGCCTGAGATGTAAATAAAGGTTTGCCTTCTCCATGTCAACGCCTTCAGAACGGGTTGGTGGGTTTGAGGAACTGAAAGGCTAGTTCCGTTTTAGGTGGTTAACCAGACTGTGACAAGTGGTCAAATGTGAAGATGGGTAGCGTTTCCTCTGCTCAGCCCTTGGCCCTTGGCTGTGCCTCCTGTTGGGGTGCTGAAGAGCGGCTGCTGATGGAAGTAGCCAAACTAAGCTCAATCCAGGGGAACATAGAGCCACTGGCCCACCTAACCGGGCCACATCTAACCTATCTTTTTTTGGTAGGCTCTGGATCTCTCAGAACCTTTCTCCTGTCCATTTTCCAAACTTGGCTTCCAGTTTTGAACACACTTTTCGGAGTGAGGTGGGAATATAACTCGCCCACTGGACTGGACTGGCCAGGGCTCTCCACCTCTGGGTTAGATAGAGGAACAGTCTGACTAGGGATATATCCACACAATTACAGCAGTTTGATAGCACTTTAGCTGTCCTGGGATTTGTAGTTTGTTGAGGTACTTAGTATTATTTCCTAATGAGCTCTAAAGCTGTGCTTCTCAGGCTGATGTGGGTGAGCAGCCATTATTTTTCTCCAACGTGTCGTGCCCGTAGTTTCTTTCCTTCCTGGGAACTCGCCAGAGATCAAGAGCTTGGAGACCAGAGACAACCACTCTGAGCAGTATTACTCCAGGACACCTCCTTAAACTATAGCACAGCAGCTGTCTAGGAAAGAATGCCAAGTGCTTCAAGAAACTGCAGATCCCAGGATTCCAAAAGGTGGAATCACGGCACTTAAAATGCTATCAAAGTACTATAATAACGTAGTGTGTATACCATTGGTCAGCTGATATTAAACATCTGTCTTGTGATTCCTTCTGCCTATCCTTTCTAGCCCCAAGGTGGTTTGACAGCCAACGATCCACCGAGAACCGGCAAAACACACTCTCTGAATACTCCTCTGCCTTGATCAGCCTTCCCCGCAAAATCTCCCGTTGCGAGCACGTCCTGAATTTCTTCAAAGTTAGACCAGATGATCTGAATCCACCTACGGCGGGCCAGTGAGTATTCATAGAACCCTAGAGTCGGAAGAGACCCCAGAGGTCATCCAGTCCAACCCCCTTCTGCCATACAGTAACACCCATCAAAGCACTCCCAACAAATGGCCATCCAGCCTCTGCTTAAAAACCTCCAAAGAAGGAGACTCTAATTGACAGGGCATTGGAAGAACGGATTGATTGAATCGTGTCAAGCTAGTTTTCAGCAGCACCTGGAAGTTTGGGGCAATAGCTAGGAGACCAGTACTGCAGCAGGGCCCACTGGGACTGAATGTTCTTAGTCATGATGCCCCCACCACCCCTTTCTCTTTAGGATGATGGACTTAGGGTTTTTTTTCCCCATTTGTCAGCTATTCTGAATCAGCCTGGGGACATTCTATTTCCACACTAGCCTGTTATAGCGCGATGATTCCACTTGCAACATCCTCTGGAATCCTGGGGTTTGCAGTTTCGGGAGGGCCAGCCAGTCCAAAGGCCAGCCGGCCCCTCCCGAAACTGCAAACCCCAGGATTCCAGAGGATGTTGCAAGTGGAATCATCGCGCTATAACAGGCTAGTGCGGAAATGGCCTCCGATCCCCTTCTGGCTGTCTGGGCATCCATGGCAAAATCCAGACGGACAAAGTTAACACCGTCCACTTAAATATTGGACTCTAAGGATACTTTTATGGGAGAATGAGCAGGCTGCGTGTGTACAGAGAGAGGAGGAGGAAGAAAGCGAAATCCGTATACATGTATGTAGATGGAGAGAGAGAGAGAGAGTTAATTTTCTAGCAGTTTTCATCACTGCCAGGAACAGAGGTTATGTAAAGTTGCTCAAGACCATACCCTCTAGCATTTTAATCCCCAGATGATAACATCTGCGGCTGAGACACATCTGATTGTGGTCAGAAGGGTGGAACTTGGCAACAAGAGGGAAGGAGTTATTAATAAAGAAGAACACACAAGACTACTCCTTCGAAAAGAGGAACCCTAGAATTTCGTTACTGAGTGCAACAAAGACTGGGGGGGGAAAAAACCTAGAAAAATCAAATGAGCCCCCTGGAAAGACAACCCTCTCCTGAGTTAAACGTAGAATCATAGAAGCATGGGAGAGACCCAAGGGTCATCCAGTCCAACCCCCTTCTGCCATGCAGGAACCCACATCAAAGCACTCCTGACAGATGGCCATCCAGCCCCTGCTTAAAAACCTCCAAAGGAGGAGGAGACTCCACCACACTCCATGGAGGCAGCAGATTCCACTGCTGGACAGCTCTGACCATCAGGAAGTTCTTCCTGAGGTTCAGGTGGAGTCTTCTTTCCTGCAGCTTGAATCCATTGCTCCTTGTCCTGGTCTCTGGAGCATTGGAAAACAAGCCTGCTCCCTCCTTGACATGACATCCCTTCCAATATTGAAACATGGCTCTCCTGTCCCCTCTTCACCTTCTCTTCTGCAGACTAAACATCCCCAGTTCCCCTTTGAACAGATTTTGAAGCCACTGAAGTAACCTGAGGACAAAAGTGAAAGTGGAAAGAGAAACTAGGATATTTTAAAAGCAGCTGAGAAAGTGTGATGGCACAGGATTAACTAAGATCGTCATCACCAACCTGGGACAATTGGAGAGTGTGAAGACCCAGTTAGCCCAAAATACTTTGGATGACAACTGGGATAGGTCATAGAAATACGTTCTCCTTCCAGTTACTGTGTGGATTGCAGCTAAACTTAGAGAGAGCAGAGGAATCCAAAGGGGATGGCAGATGCCACAGTCTCTCTGCTAGTCAAAAAGTCCCAAAGCTTTGACCTTGGGAGCCCTGGCAGTGTTGCTATGGGATATCCTATGGGATCCTGGAGTGTGGAGTTTAGGGAGGGACCTCAAGGCAAACTGCAAACCCCAGGATTCCATAGGACGTTGAAAGTGGAATAATAACACTATAACAGTCTAGTGCAGAAATGGCCCAGGTCTTACTAAATGTTTGCTTGAGGCCACTTATTTTGACCCTGCAGCTGAGCCACAAGAACTGACATTTCGAAAGCTCTCATCTTCCCCTTCTGCTTTTTCTTCTCAGTGTCAAGAAGCCAGAAACCTTTTTAATACCAAAGGACTCCAAGAAGATCGCAGAAGGTAAGAAAAGAGATGCAGTGACATCTTTCACCTTTTTCTTTTCCTTTCTTTCGATAAAAGAGCTGGGCCAAAGCTAACAAAATGAATTTCAACAGAGAGAAATGTAGAGTCCTGCACTTGGGCAGAAAAAATGGAAGGCACAAATATAGGATGGGGGACGTGTGGCTGGATAGCAGTATATGTGAAGGAGATCTAGAAGTCTTGGTAGATCACAAGCTGAACATGAGTCAGCAGTGTGAAGTGGCAGCTAAGAAAGCCAATGTGATTCTTGGTTGCATCAATAGGAGTATGGTGTCTAGATTGAGGGAGGTAATGATACCACTCTATTCCGCTTTGGTTAGACCTCATTTGGAATCCTGTGTCCAGTTCTGGGCACCTCAATTCAAGAAGGATGTCAACAAGCTGGAATGTGCCCAGAGGAGGGGGACCAAAATGGTGAAGGGTCTGGACGCCCTATGAAGCACGACTTAGGGAGCTGGGTATGTTTAGTCTGCAGAAGGGAAGGTTAAGAGGGGACATGATAGCCATGTTTAAATATTTGAAGGGATGTCATGTCGAGGAAGGAGTGGGCTTGTTTTCTGCTGCTCCAGAGACTAGGACAAGGAGCAATGAATTCAAGCTGCAGGAAAGGAGATTCCACCTGAACCTCAGGAAGAACTTCTGATGGTCAGAGCTCTCTGGCAGTGGAATCTGCTGCCTCCATGGAGTATGGTGGAGTCTTCTTCTTTGGAGGTTTTTAAGCAGAGGCTGGATGGCCATCCGTCAGGAATGCTTTGAGGGCGTTCCTGCATGGCAGGGGGTTGGACTGGATGGCCTGTGTGGTCTCTTCCAACTCTACATTTCTATGATTCTACGAAACTGTTCTGGTGTTGAGCCACCTCCCTCTGCCGTCCTTAAGAAGGCTGGAGCCAGCTGGCTCTCATCCTAGCCTGATTAGCTCCTGCTGCACTTATATCCACTCATCCTCCTTTGAGGCTGCTATTCTTCTGCGGAAGTTGAGTCCTGGCCCAAGACAACCCACACCACTCTAAATAAATGTGGGGAGGGGCACTCCAGAGACCCCAGACTCAAATCTGTTATTTGGGAGTTCCCTACTCACAACTACTTTCCTCTTACAGACATCACAGGGCCCATCATCCTACAAACCTACCGGGCCATCGCTGACTATGAGAAGAACTCCAACACTGAGATGGGCGTCAAGATGGGGGACAGTGTGGATGTCGTGGAGAAAAGCGAAAGCGGTAAGAAGAGAGTTGGGCTTTTTTCCCATGCTGGCTCCGGAACCAGTGGTTTCAGGCCAACATCTGGTCAGTGCTTAATGCGGCCAACTTTTGACCAAGAGATTTGATTTGAGTGAGGCCTTTAAAGACACCCAGCACCACCGTTCCAGCACCATTACAAAACATGATGGGACCTCTAGAAAAGGGCAGACAGCAAGCCACGAATCCTCAGCTTCAGTGGCAACAGGAGTGGAATGGGAAGGATGGCATTAAGCCTTGCAATATGGTGTCTTCTGAGAAGCCAGCTCTTAACAGGCTCCTCTCTCCACCATTCCATCCGGCTGCCTCGGAGAGAGGGAAGGGAAAGAGTATCGTTCCATTGCCTCGGCTGATGTTGGGCTCACCCACACCAGAAACTCTTACTAGTCCAGCTGGTTGTTACAAGAAGTTAGCAGAACTGATGCTGAATATGTGTTTTCCCGCATCCCAACAATTGCGCTGCACACTTTTCAAGGTAAGCTGCAACAGCAACAGTAATGGACGATAGTGACAGCAGAAGTAACCCTACCTTTGGCTGGACCTGCATTTAATTAAATTTTAAGGATTATCATTGATCTCCACCATATCTAGTTTTTTTAAAATTTTATTTTGACTTTTAAGAAAATTCCATTTGCTTAATGGCCAAAGGAGAAATCAGATTGAGTACAGTGGTGAAAAGGAACAGAAATAGAAAGATAAAATCTAAAATAAACAATATAACAGTCAACATGGCTGCAAGGATATGCATCGAGTCAGCTCAGTATCAGCAGGTCAAAATATACGGATTACGTGTCTGTTTTCTAATTTTAGATGGTTGAAATGGGTTAATCCAAAAGTTCAAATGTTGTTCTGGAGGTTCAAATCTCGTACAGCCAATAAATGGATACTATAAGCTGCCTTGAATCCTGGTAATGGTAGTAGCAGAAGAAGTAGTACTGGTGGTGGTGATGTATGAAGAAATTTGGAGAGCCAGTGTAGCATTGCGGGGTTTGAGTGTGTGCTTTGATGGGTGTTCCTGCATAGCAAGGGGTTGGACTGGATGGCCCCTGGAGGTCTTTTCCAACTCTATGATATTATGATTATGATTGATTATGATGGACTAGAACTCTGGAGACCAAGGTTTGAATCCCCACTCAGCCATGGAAATCCACTGGATGACCTTGGGCAAGTCACACTCTCTCAGCCTCAGAGAAAGGCCAGGGCAACCACCTCGGATGAGATCTTTCCCAGAAAACCCAAGGAAAGCCTTACGATAAGCCAGAAAACACGAAATGTCCTCCTTCGAGGTTGCTGTTCCATCTGGGGAAGCCAAGTCCTGGCCTGGTCTACTTGGGTGGACCGAAATGGACAAATAGGTACTTTCCCTCTCAAGGCAACTTGAATTACAAAACAGAACTAAGTGCATGAGTACGTTTCAGTTTATTTAGTTTACACTTGCTGTCATATGCCTTCAAGTCATTTCCCCCTTACAGTGACCCAAAGGGAAATCTATCACAAGGCTTTCCTCCTACTCAGAGGAGGTTTGCCCTTGCCGTCCTCTGAGGCTGGAGAGAATGTGACCGGCTCGAGATTACCCAGGGGGTTTCCATGCCAAAGTGGCAATTTGAGCCCTGGACTCCGGGGCCATTTCTGCACTAGACTGTTATAGTGCTATTATTCCACTTTCAACCTCCTAAGGAATCTTGGGGTTTGCAGTTCAGGGAGGGCACCCAAAGGCCCCAGGATTCCACAGGATGTTGAAAGTGGAATTAATAGCACCATAACAGTCTAGTGTGGAAATGGCCCCAGAATGCTAGTCCACCACTACAACACGTTGGCTCTCCAGTTTAGACTTAAACCAATAAAGCTTTGAAGGACAATGGTTTCCATCACTAATAATTTCGCAAATGTTCTCCATGAAGGCACATTTTTATAGCTCTCCTTCCTCCTCCAATTCCTCTCCAGGATGGTGGTTCTGCCAGCAAAAGAATAAACGTGGCTGGGTCCCCGCTGCCTACCTCGAACCCATGGACGGCCCCGATGAATCTGAGGAACAGGAACCCAATTACGCAGGTATTATGACTTTCTCTGTCTGGGCCAACGGGCGAAAACTGAGTTATGAATAGCAGTGAAATGTTCTGCAAGCATTTTTAATACAACATGCTGGTTTTTTCTCACCGATAAGGCGAGCTCCACGTGGTCCGAAAAGGTTACATTGCTGCCCAGGAAGACGAGATCACCCTGAAGGAAGGAGAAACCACTGAAGTTATCCATAAATTGCTGGATGGATGGTGGGTTGTCAGGTGAGGCATTGCTCCGCCTGGGATACTTGGACAGTCTCTCTTGGACAGGTTCTTGTCCTGTTAGTGATGGAGGGATGGATGGATGGATGGATGGATGCACAGATAACTTATAGGTGATTGATAATGTATGCCTCTCTTTCTTAATCTGGGGAAAAATAATAAAAACAGGCTCTCCTGGCATCACCGTACATATGGTGCCAGTTGGTTTTAATCTGGTGTTAGTTTTGCTCATCTGTTTTTATCATTCTTTTAATGCCATTGGTGTTTTTCGGATTCGGAAACTTGGGAGAGTTTACTCCCAGATGAAGGCTTCTAAATATTTGAAATAAACCAACAAAACTTGTGGAGGTTTCAATTATCTTAGAGTCATAGAATTATAGAGAGAAAAAACCAGCACGTTGGAAGAGACCACAGAGGCCATCCAGTCCAACCCCCTTCTGCCATGCAGGAACCCACCTCAAAGCACTCCCAACAGATGTCCAACCAGCCTCTGCTTGAAAACCTCCAAAGAAGGAGGAAACTCCACCACACTCCATGGAGGCAGCAGATTCCACTGCCAGACAGCTCTGACAGTCTTCCTGAGGTTCAAGTGGAATCTCCTTTCCTGCGGCTTGAATCCGTTGCTCCTTGTCCTAGTCTCTGGAGCAGCAGAAAACAAGCCTGTTCCCTCCTTGACATGACATCCCTTCAAATATGTAAACATGGCTATCATGCCTCCTCTTAACCTTCTCTTCTGAAGAATAAACACACCCAGCTTCCTAAGCCATTCCCCATAGGGCTTCATGGCTTCCAGACCCTCCGCCATTTTGGTCACCCTCCTCTGGACACGTTCCAGCTTGTCGATATCCTTCTTGAAATGAGGGGCCCAGAACTGGACACAGCATTCCAGATGAGGTCTAACCAAAGAAGAACAGAGTGGTACCATCACCTCCCTTGATCTAGACACCATACTCCTATCGATGCAACCAAACATCGCATTGGCTTTCTTGGCTGCCGCATCACACTGCTGTCTCATGTTCAGCTTGTGGTCCACCAAGACTCCTAGATCCTTTTCACATGTACTGTTATCCAGCCACACGTCCCCCATCCTATATTTGTGCATTCCATTTTTCCTGCCTAAGTGCAGAACCTTACATTTCTCCCTCTTGAAATTAATTTTGTTAGCCTTGGCCCAGCTCTCCAATCTGTCCAGGTCATTTTGAATTTTGATTCTGTCCTCTGGTGTATTAGCAACTCCTCCCAAATTTAATATCATCTGCAAATTTGATCAGCATGCCCTCTGCTCCTTCATCCAAGTCATTGATGTAGATGTTGAATAGCCCTGGACCCAGGACAGAACCCTGCGGCACCCCACCAGTCACTCCTCTTGAATCGAAAAACAAATCAACCCAGAGCAGTGGCCGTAGTTCTTCTGTTTAGTAGGCAGCCTCAGCAGACTTAGCTGCTCTTGTCTTGTTTGAAAAAGAAAACAATGTGGTTCCTTAAATTTCAGGAAGGATGAAGCAACCGGCTATTACCCATCTATGTATCTGCAGAAAGCAGGGGAGGAGAAAACCCCAGAGAACAGCCAGCTAAGGAACAAGGCAGCCCCACCTCGAAGGTAGGTGTGTGTGTGTGTGTGTGTGTGTGTGTGTGTGTAAGACGTTGGTCACTTCCGCACACTTCTGCACTACAGTGTTATAATGCTATGACTCCGCATTCAACATCCGGTGGAATCCCGGGATCTGTAGTTTACTGAAGCGCTCTAAATGCTCCTCCCTAAACTGCAAACCCCAGGATTCTGTAGGATGCTGAAAGTGGAATAATAGCACTATAACAGTCTAGTGCAGAAATGGCCATTTTCTCTAGCCTTGGGTGTACCCTTCTGCACTTTGCAGCTGAAAACAGGGAAATACGTGGCCAAACAACCTCCGAATGTGACCAAGATGGCAAAAGTTAGAAGAACAGACAATCTTGGAGTGGCTGCAGCAATTTGCTTTTGCCTAAAGTTACAAACTCTCCTCTTTCCGCTGCTGGATTAACTGGATGCAAGCTACTTTTGCACTCTGAACTGGGTTTTGAAACGGAAAGCAGCTGAGGATGAAAGAGGAAAAAATGAGAGGAGACAGAAACTGGGATGCGTTTTTGATAAAAATTTTGGAAAGGAAAGAAAACGACCTGCTCACCTGTAAAGTACAAGGGGAATCTGATCAGATAATGAAAGAACGGGATCCAGTTACAAAGTTCCTCCGGCAGAAATGGGGTAATTTAATTGCTGAGTAAATTGAATGATCCGAAATCCAAGTTAGAATGTGTTAGAAGTGTTAGAATTAGGTGCTACCCAATAGCTTTCTTTCTGCCTTGTAGAAATTATTTGGAGTGTCTATACGGGAAATTCAGAATATCTATACATGGACAACTAATTAATAATTAATTAAATATGGAGGAATAAGATCAAATAGCACAGAGAAGACAGAAAAAGAGGGCTATACGTTCAGTTAGTCATTTTCCAAAGAGAGGTAAAAAAAAAGAAAAAGGAAGTACCCATATAATTTATGTTATGTTTTATTGTACGTTGGTTTAGAAGAATTAGAAAGTTTAGAAAACCAAAAAATGCGAAGTTAAGAAGATTCACAGAAGATAATTTAAGGTAGCGTGCAATGGAAGATACTCATGAAAGAATAATTGCAGATGACTATAGATAGTATCGTGTACCATTGTTTTTGCTTTACTCTTTTGTAATAAAAATATTTTTTAAAAAAGAAAAAAACTGGGATATTTTAAAAGCAGCTGAAAAGTGAGACAACATAGGGTTGATCAGGACTGTCCTTTCCAAATTGGGACAGCTGGAAGGTACAGCCTTGGGTTCAGGAATGAAATTAAAGTATGTCTACCCCATATGTGAGTGGTGGATTAATAGCCGTTCCTTTTCCCGGGGAAGACCTTGGAAACACAGCTTGGTAAGAGAAGGGAAGGTTCTGTGCTAAAGAATTCTCGAGTCCAAGTTCAAAATCAAACTGATTTCCAGCATTTTTCAGAAAAAGCAGAGATAGCGTATCAAAACCAGACTTTTGGCGTAGGGGTATCCGTCTCTTCTTTCCGCTGTACAGTCAGGGCTTTTGACTTCTCCCTTTAAAGCAGCGGTTCTCAACCTGTGGGTTGCGACCCCTTTGGGGGTCGAACGACCCTTTCACAGGGGTCGCTTAAGACCATCGGAAAATACGTATTTCCGATGGTCTTAGGCTCCGTTCCGTCCTCGGTGGTGGTGCGCAAGCCATGCGCTCATGTCCTCCTGCCCCCTGTCCAGAAGGGACTGAAATCGCTCCCCTTCTCCGCTACCAGGAGAACCTCCCGTCTGATGGGCCAGCTTGGGGGGGTGGCAGCACGGGGGCAGGCCCCCTCCTTGCCACGGCCCCTGCCCCACTCACCATGGAGGGGGGTGCTGCGGAAGGGCTGGGGGACCGCAAGGAGGCGATTTTCCAGGGGGGCGAGCTGTGCCCGGCGCAAAAGACAAAGGCACTGGGATTCCTCCCTCCACCCAGTCAGGGCCGACACTCTGGAAACTTTTCCCACACTGCCCTCCGAGCGGAAATGAGAGCAAAGCAGAAGTAGAGCCGGGGGGGGGTTCTCGGAGTTTTTTCCCGGGGGAGACGCGCGGCTGTACTTTCCCTCCCTACCCGCCCACCCCGTTCCTGGCTGGCGAGGTGGCCTTTGCTGGGGGGGAGGCATTGTAAATAATAAATAATCTTATGGTTGGGGGTCACCACAACATGAGGAACTGTATTGAAGGGTCGCAGCATTAGGAAGGTTGAGAACCACTGCTTTAAAGGGCTGTCCCAATGGAATCCACTGGGGGTTATAATGATGTGCACGTTGGAAATATTACAAAACTCCTTCTTCTCCTGTCCCTCTTTCTCTTCCTCCACTCTTCCAACTGGGCAGATCCACCATTCGAAACATCAAGAGCATCCACAACCAAAGCCGCAAGCAGATCAGCCAGGAGACCTACCGGCGAAACAGCGTGAAATACCTGCAGAGCAGAAGGAAGGCGAAAGGGTACCTCCTCAACAAAGGCACCGCCATCCGTAAGTTTCGGCCGGTCTTTCCTAGGACCTCCCAAAGCCCCCTGTTTCATCGGGTCACAAAAACAAAACTAAGCTGCTTTGAGAGTGCAAGGCAGGAGACAGAGAGACAGATGGGGGGATAGATTCCAAATAAAACATTTGCATGTATGATTGCTCTTCTCTGGCTTCCAGTCGCTTTCAGCAGACGTTAACTTGGCCCAGGTCTCACTGAGTGTGTGTGTGTGTGTGTTGAGGGGCCCTGAAACAATTAAATTCACCCCTGTACAAAACAAAGCACCATAAACATTATACAAATTGGCGATATGGTGTCGATAGGGCGGTATTGTCTTGTGCAATAAAAGCAATAAAATGTATTCCATTGGCGAAGGTCAAGAGCCCTATGCGGTGACACCTTTGCTTTCTACCTGCAGGAAGTTTTCTCATCTCAATAGCGTGAGGCTCAACTTGCAATCTGAACTTGAGCTGCTTGGAGGTCTCAGTAAGAACCGATCCATTTGCTTAGCCTCAAGCTTAGAGAGATGCAGATGTCAGTCTGCGCGGATATCTTACAAGGGAGAACGTAGAGCACTCCTGTCCTGCTGATGGGCTTCCCAGAGCCAACTAATAGGCCAATGTCTAAGCAGAGGCATATCTAGCATAAGCTGCACCTAGGGCGAACATGGAAGTTGTGCTCCTACCTCCATGACTGCTTCCTCTGCCTCCTCCACTTCTGGTATTGCTCTTCTCGGCCCCTGGCACTGGCCGAAGGGATGCCATGTAGAGAAGGGGGTGGGCTTGTTTTCTGCTGCTTCGGAGACCAGGACAAGGAGCAATGGATTCAAGCTGCAGGAAAGGAGATTCCACCTGAACCTCAGGAAGAACTTCCTGACAGTCAGGGCTCTCCAGCACTGGAATCTGCTGCCTCGGAGTGTGGTGGAGTCTCGTCCCTTGGAGGTTTTTAAGCAGAGGCTGGATGGCCATCTATCAGAAGTGCTTTGAGGGTGTTCCTGCATGGCAGGGGGCTGGATTGGATGGCCCCTGGGGTCTCTTCCAACTCTACCTTTCTATGATTCTATGATTCTATGTTGGGGAATTGAGAGATTTTGGTGATGAGACTCTCAATCAGCAGAGTATCTTAGTAATTGCACAAAAACAGAAGTTGAACGGATTACCAGTCCCACTTCTATCACTCCACCCCAAACACACTTAATCTAGCTCAAAATAAACACAAAAAACTGTCTGGTTAAAATATAAAATAGTTTACTCACAAAATCTTGTGCATAGTCTACACAGGGTTCAATTCGCGAAGAAGGTAGGAAGAAAATTAAACATTCACATGCTTGCTGAAAATAATCCCTGTTGGGAGATCTCAGAGCATGCTTTCAGGACAAAAGGTGAAGGCAAAAGGCAGGAGTAAATGGCAAGAGAACCTTTTTAAGAACAAAGAATGTGTACGTGCTGGAGGAGGCAGAGGTGTTGAGCAAACACAGACAGGAAGTTTTCTCTAGGCTCTCTCTCTATGCCTACAATAAACATGCAAACTAACTAGCCAGTTAATTAAGCATGCAAAGGTTGCCACTCCCAACAGGGCACACGTTCTACTTGCCCCACTTTAGATACGCTTTTGATCCAATCCAGCAAGACTGTTTTAATGGTAGCTTTCTTCACCTTACAAGACTGTGGAGTTTTCAAACTTGGTTACATACTTTTTCTTTATAGTGGAGAAGGATGAGCCAGAAAGTAACCCGTCGAAACCTCAACCTGCCATCCCGCCGAGACCCAGTAAAGATTTGATTCTGATCCGCTGCTCGGAGAGCACAAGGAGCAAAATCAAGTGAGAAAGGAGCCCATGCTTTTCTCTTTCTGTGCACTGCAACATCTCTGATGAACTTGCTGGCCGGAACGGATCCCATGAAGGGGGAAGCTTCCTGCTTGCCTATCAGCTTATTCCTGAACTTGGCATCCTCGCCGGAGTTCGGATCAATGACGCAGAGCCTGTGTTTGGGCATAATATCACAAAGTCAATTGAAGACTTGCAGGGTTTGTTTAGGT
The DNA here is from genome assembly GCA_948474755.1 of Ctenosaura bakeri. Classification (NCBI taxonomy): domain Eukaryota; kingdom Metazoa; phylum Chordata; class Lepidosauria; order Squamata; family Iguanidae; genus Ctenosaura; species Ctenosaura bakeri. The sequence goes on from CAOLHI010002285.1 coordinate 269,796, forward strand.
ATGCTGTCCTAGTGCTTCATCATTTTCCCACCCTCTAATAATTGAAAAACTTATGGACTAGCGAGTTGTTTCTCTCTGGTTGTGTCCAATGATTCTAAATCATGACATGGAGGCATGAAAATCTGTTCAAGCCTTGAGTGGTCATTGGTTAATGGAGGAATACATCATAGAATCATAGAATCATAGAAATGTAGAGTAGGAAGAGACCCCAGGGGCCATCCAGTCCAACCCCCTGCCATGCAGGAACATCCTCAAAGCCCTCCCGACAGATGGCCATCCAGCCTCTGCTTAAAAACCTCCAAGGAAGGAGACTCCACCACACTCCGAGGCAGCAGATTCCACTGCCGGACGGCCCTGACTGTCAGGAAGGTCTTCTAGAGGTTCAGGTGGAATCTCCTTTCCCGCAGCTTGAATCCATTGCTCCTTGTCCTGGTCTCTGGAGCAGCAGAAAACAAGCGCTCTCCTTCCTCTACATGTATTTAGCAAAGCATAATGCTTGTAGGTATGCCTTTTTGGGGCGACTGGCTTGGTTCTATCATCTAAATATAACTTCTTCTTTTTTTTAGAAAGAGAGATAAAAAGGCCAGAGGAGTTTGGATTGTACTAATAATATATTATGTAATATAGTGGTTATATGACGTGTGTTCGAGAGAAATATGACCGTGGTTGTGCTATGTATATGCAATATGTATACATGTTTGATAAATAAAGATGTTAATGTGAAATAGCATTTCCAGTCATCTTTTAGGGAAGGGAAAGTTGCATAGGCAGTTCTGGGTAAAGAACAGTGGTTGCAACAGTCAGGAAATAATATGGACATCACTTTTGGTTTGTCGCTATTGCGTCCCAGAAAATTTTCTTGCATAAAACTCTGGGCAAAGGAGGAAGAAATTCACAAGCACATAAGCAAGTCAACACCAGAGGAAAGTTTACAGATTATTAATCAGTGGGATAGGCAACTAATTCCTGCCTCCAAACTTTTTTTGCTACCAAAACTCCAGTGTAATCCATAGCTAAATTGATACCCAGATTGACCTTAATTGCATACTTAGCTTCTGTTCACTACACTGGCTGGGGAAAAGTACATTTCCAAGCTCTCACCAGACCAGATATGGCATGGGCGGAACACTTGTGTTTTTTGAAAATTGTGCACTGGGCTGGGATTTTCCTTATTCCATATCTCAAGGCTCTATGGTCTCATCACCACCTGATGTCATCATGTTTTCTTCATATGGCTGAGCTGACTGATATTTTGGGACCGTTTTGCTCGAAGTGAGTCATGTTGCTTGTTTTGAGCTGGAAAAAAGAAACCACTTCCCTTTAGGGAAAGTTCAGGAGAGCCCGAAAGGTCAGTCAACTGCTGGCGATCTTTAATAAAACCACCAGTATTGTGAACTGTTGTTGAAACTCAACAGTTTTGTTTATATGGTGAACGTTGAAAGAGCGCAGAAGACTGCTTCCCCAACAGGAGAAGCCCACAAGCAAGGAATGGAGGATGATGGCCCTTTATGAGAACTCACGTCCGGCTACCAGTAATGGTAAGGGTTGGATGGGCACCGTATCTAATTGGCAATATGCTTTAATGGGTTCTGATATCAAAATCAGACCTGAAAGGTGACTGGGAGGTCAAAGTGTCCGAGGAAGAACTCTGATTGTGAACGTGAGAAGGAGAGGCAGGTCAGCCTAAACATCCTCCAGGTAGGACTAAGTCATTTGTCAGGCAAGCGATCACTGTTCTTGCAGACAATAAGCTTAAAGTAGGAGCTGGAATTTCCCAGAGAACGCAATTGTAAGAAGCCCACCAGGACACTGATTGACAGCTGTCCCCTGTGCACCCAGACTCCTTCATCTTTCCTCATAGCACCCACAATAGAATCATAGAATCATAGAAATGTAGGGTTGGAAGAGACCCCAGGGGCCATCCAGTCCAACCCCTTGCCATGCAGGAACTCTCATCAAAGCATTCCCAACAGATGGCCACCCAGCCTCTGCTTAAAAACCTCCAAGGAAGGAGACTCCACTACACTCCGAGGCAGCAGATTCCACTGCCGGGCAGCCCTGACCGTCAGGAAGTTCTTCCTGAGGTTCAGGTGGAATCTCCTTTCCTACAGCTTGAATCCATTGCTCCTTGTCCTGGTCTCTGGAGCAGCAGAAAACAAGCCCTCTCCCTCCTCTACGTGGCATCCCTTCAAATATTTAAGCATGGTTAGACAGCTGTTACAACACACGTTATGTCTTTGTCACCCCAATGCTGCTGCGAACATTAGTGGATTGATAGTCCATTGTCTGTAGTGCAACTCCCATCGTTCCACATCTGGAATCTGCTGCCTCGGAGAGTAGTGGAGTCTCCTACCTTGGAGGTTTTTAAGCAGAGGCTTGATGGCCATCTGTCAAAGGGAGTGCTTTGAGGGTGTTCCTGCATGACAGGGGGTTGGACTGGATGGCCCCTGTGGTCTCTTCCAACTCTACATTTCTATGATTCTATGATTCCATGATTCTAATGTATTGATGTATTGTTGTAGTACTGCCTCGATCCGTCAGGAGAGGCGGGATATAAATTATTATTATTATTATTATTATTATTATTATTATTATTATTATTATTATTATTATTATTATTTCCCCCCTTTATTAGGCAAATATGGCCGATGCCATCTCCTTGGACGCCGGGGATGTTTATTCTGCCGTTAAACTTTACGGCTTGACCGTGGTGGCAAAGGAGATTTACGCGGAATATATATATATGTATGTATGTATGTATGTATGTATGTATGTATTTTATCTATAAGCAATGGGCTGGGACCCACAGAGGTCCAAGAAGCGCCCCCCCCGGAAGTGTGTGAAGTCTTTCCATTTGTACACACAAAGCGGCGGCAATTTTGAGGTGTTGTCGGACTGCGACTCCCATGATCGTTATCCCATTATCGGACTCTGAAGATCCCAAATTTTATCTTGATGATCCAGAGTGGCACACATCAGCAAAATAAAAAAATACACAATACCCCCAACACAACATACTTAAAAAAAATTGGAAGAAATAGCTGCCACCTTGTGTTTTGGGAACCAGAAAGGGCATAAACAGCAGTGAGGACTGCAGTGGCACCTGGCTTTCCTTTCTCCTATGCCAGTTAGAGCAGCAGCATGGAAGCTTCAACTCCCAACGAGGGCCAGCGTGCAAAGTACGAGGTCCACCTGCCTGGCCTGGAGAAAACCAGTTCTATGTCTGAAGGTGTTCTTTCCGCCTGGGAGGTGCTCCTTCCGCCTGCCGGTCAAAATGGGGGAAATCCCAACAACGACAAGGACCTCCTGATTTAAACTGGTCTCCCCCTTTAATGGGTTGGGGCTGAAGAATGTGGCACGGGCGTGCGTGTTTCTTTTAATATGCAGGAAGTTCTGAAT